>JAVSBT010492416.1:0-20434 GCA_033118115.1 Pharyngocirrus eroticus
TTCTGATTTTACTTTTGAATTTGTAATCACGAATGGACCTGATTCTAATGTTCCTTTCTTTTCTTTTGGCCAGTACTGGATATTATTTGACCTTTCACCCTATAGAAATTAAATTTTAATGCTTGTTATCAACATTCAAACGGCAGTAATTTTCCATCAGGAAATGTACAAAATAGGTATCACAATAGACTATTGTTTTAATTATTCTTACAGATTTTATTTCCGGTTAAGTTGTTGAAAACTACTGGTAAGTGATTCTAAACATACCTCTGAATTTGTCAATGAAACAATAGCATTGACTTCATAATCATACACCATTCGCCAAAAGTCAACGACTGTATCTTCTAAAGGCAGCTGTGTTAGCATTGCTGTACTTGTTTTATCATAGCACTGAAATCAAAAAGAAGAGAAAATACACGTAGTTACAATACAAGAACATTTGTATGTAGCAGATGTTAAATATTTATTAGAGAACAAAGATGGAATATCGACTAGAGAACATATGAGGACAAGTACCTTTGCATAAGCAGCATTGATGTAGTTGTTTCTATCTGAAACTGGAGTCATCAAAAGAACTCTATCACCGTCATCTGAAAACAAAATTAGACGAATATCAATAAAAGCGACACAATTCTATTTAAAAGATGATTATGAATAGAAACATTTCCTACCGTCTGGATAATTTCAAAGCTATTTAATGGTCACCATCATGATTTAGTAATTTCATGTTTTAGTGAGGTTATTCACAAGGAGTATGTATGTCTGTTTGATTTTTCAATGTACATACTTGGTATAACAGTGTTATTCCTATTCTTGTGTTTGTTTTCTGTGTTTTGTGCTGCATTTGTTGTTCTTTCTTGCTGTTGGATCTTTGCAATATCTTGCAACATCTGATTTATAGATGGAAGAAGTAGAATGAAATGGAAAAGTCTAAACGTATGACTTTTCAATCTTTCTGCTGTTTTAGTTATTTGGAGAATTCTATTTTTAGAACTGACACTTTTTTATAGCTCTTAGTCTTATCTTGTTAAAGTTTAAAAGTGATTTGGATTCTGAAAGGCATTTGTTTTTTATAGTTGGAACTGTATAAACACGTGTCAAATTTGGCCTGTAGAATACTGTATTTTTTTTAAAACTTTTGTTTCCATTAAATGTATTTCCTTTTGGATTACAATTGTGTATGCGAAACTATTGTAAAATCCTCACATTATACTGTGCTTGTAATGCAGACATTTGCTTCCCTTTCTCCACCTTGTCCATTTTTTGGAATGTTTCAGCAAATTTAAAAGTTGGAATAATTGTTTCTCCCACTCTTATAGCCTCGTACATGGTGTCATATATGAATTCATATTGTTTCTAAGAGAATAATAAATAAATATTTTTTAATAGGACCATCATTTTCTGTTTTATATGATAATGTCAGAAGAATGTCAACATGTATGAAATTGAACAAACTTTGATGTACCTGTGTTTGTACCATGTTAGTTCTATTTTCTCTCATTTCATTGACACATGTAAACACATCAATGATATCTTCCTTAGCTGCTTGATCAATCAGATAGTCTAAGGCTATGTATGTACCTGTTCTTCCAATACCAGCACTAAAAATAAATATAACTGTGTTCTAATCAATTGCCATAACACTCGTCTTGTCATCATGCAATTGTAAGGAATTTTCAAAAACTGATTAAACTTTTCAGTTCCAAAACAAAAACAAAACAAAACAAACAATATAATCAATATTTTCTTTTACCTGCAATGTATAACAATTGGTGTTTTGATGTTCTTGGACTCTGTCCTGACATTTCTGATGAAATTGAGTACCACTGATCCATACAATGGCACTGTCTTATCTGGCCAATCTGTGAAGTGGAAATGGGTCACAGTCTTGTCTTGTTCTTCAGTATTGTTGTAAACTGAATCAGATGGCTGTTCCTGGAAGAAAAGATTACACAAATGATAATGTTTTTAAAATAAAGAAAAAAAGGCTATAAATGGATTATCCCATTTATATAATTGAAGGAACTATATTAGTATGATTAAAAAGAAAGCTGTGAAAGTTTCAAAAATTAACTGACCTTTGACACTTGGAATGTTCTGATCACATAACCAGGCATATTTTGTTCTGTTGTATTTTTGATTGTAGACATACCATAGGTCACTGACGACTCCACATCAGGCCAGTACTTTTCACATTTCACCTTAAAAGAAACCACAGCAGATTGTATTAACATTATGCCCCCTATGTCGTGACAATTAAAGATATAGCTTATTACATAATTTCAAATGATCTCTCATTGTGACACTTACCGTGTCTCCTTCTTTGAGGTTTGTTACCATGACAACAAATTTGACATCTTGTTCCCATATCATTGTCCATAAATCTCCAATGGTATTCTTTTTAGGTCCCTGTGTGGCTATGAATTTATTCTCTGATTTGTAACCCTAGACATTTGAATGTTTGAAAAAACAAAACCAAAAGAATGAGTCAAGGTAAGTTGCAAAATAATAATGATAAAGCAAAATGAATATTAATACCAACAACAAAATGAAGAAATACGTATAACAAGGACCGATTTACTCACATTCAAATATGAAGCATTGATATAATCAGAGAATGGTCCTTTTGGGGCAGTCTTCAAATGAACTCTGCTATGGTCATCTAACAATGAAAGATACTAAGTAAAGTTGCAAAAAGACTTTGTTAAAGAAAAACAAGATATCAATGTATATTTCATACTCATGTGACGCCTATTACTACAAATGTAGATATACCACTTACATGCATATACTTTTGCAAATCTGTTTTTCTTTTTGTTAATAGGGTCAGTGGCTGTCTCCCACGGAGATGTTTGTCCAGGGGGTAGGGACTGAAAAAAAATACAAGTTACTGTTGTAGTAATGCATCAAGTTTTGAGATTTCTTTTCATTTTTTTAAATGCCCTCAAACCGAATAACTTTTGAACTCGTAAATTAAACATGAAAATCATGTTTTAAATGAAATGTTATTATCAATACAATGATCAAAAAAGAAATCCAGCATTTTTTATCAGGGAAAATCATTACAAAATATTCAACGCTGCCATGGATGTAACCCCTCTGCCCTTACTGATATATTTTCTTGCAAACATCACTTACCTCAAATTCCATCCCAAAACCTTTTTCTTTTTTCTTCTTTTTTATGTAATCTCCCACATCATGTACCTTTAATAAAATACCTTTAGTAGGGACAATGTTAATGTACTCTTCAGGATGATTATCACCAGGGGGAGTCTCTGCAGAAGGGTTTGCTTCTTTTTTAGTAGTTTTTGATTTCTTTTGCTGGGGGAGGTGCTGTTCTGGTGTATCATATTCTGCACCCTCAGTAGTGGGTATGGCTTGGCCATTTTCTTTATGACAAAAGTGATAAGATGAGATGGAACATTTAATGATCATACTTTTAATCTAACTGCCAATATTATTTTACTATGGTCAGTGCATGTATTTTGTGCTTTACTATCATTTCACACCAAAATACGACAAATAAACTTAAATGATACATAGATCTACATGGAGTTTATCAGCATGTATTAAGGTTAGAAATTATTAAAAAAATCAATCAGGCTGCAAATGATTGATTGCCTACAATACAAACTTAAAATATTAGGTGCAAAGGTTCCCTATCAGTAGTACATAGTATATTAGGAAGAGTTCATGTATTGATACATAACATTTTATTAGCAACATGTGCATCCTATTTTAAAAACAAATATATTGACTTCCTATTTGTTCAAATTCCTAAGATATGACTCATTTCGATTCACTCATAGTAAACACATAATATTAAACCTTCCTTGTGTACCAATGATATGTGTAATTAGGTATTGAACAAAACAAAGCAATAACTGTCAAAGTATATTTAACACAAGATATTGCAATGAAAGTATATTATACGTTTTTGGTTCATCCTTAGCTACACTTTGATACGATACAAATGTCTTTGCACTTAAATGATACATAAACCACAAGGTGCACACTCAAACATAATGATTCATTTTTTTCAAGCCACATGGAATAGTTTATGAATATCAAGAATTGAATAACAAACTACCGTGCTGTCGCTGTGTACTTGTACTGCCACACATTGCTTGCATGTAATACTAAATAGAACATTCCATCCTAAAGTAGAAGTAGACATCTTTTCAGAATCACTCACCTGTTACATTGCTGTCTGGTTTATCTTTAGAAGTTCCCCTTCTTGTGCTGTAAGATAAAAAGTTGCAAACTCGAGAGGTGGTTCATATTAGTTTGCATCATGAATGTTAGACAAGAGAAATACAAAAAAAATCCAAATTGTTTTTCAATTGATTTCACAATATTTCATATATCATGATTGAAATAATTATGACTAGACTATAAGTAATTCTGTAAAAAATCAATTAAAAAAATTCTTTTAAACAAATTATTGTCTTCTAAGGAAAATGATAACATTGAGGATAATAGAAGGCTGTTTAAGATAATGCAAAGAACTCACCTCACAACTACAGCAATCACGATGATAACAATCAGAACAACTATTCCACAAACTACTGCACCAGCTACGACTGCAACAGGGATGTCTTCCCCTGTCTTCACAGTTGTTTCATTACGTGATGCTGATTTTTGTGAGGTACTTGTAGCAAATATTGTCGTTGTTGTTGTCGTTGCTGTACTTGATGTTGTTGTTACAACTGCAATAATGATATCTTAAACTTTAAAATTGTTACTAATGCTATTATATTGCCCTATCTGGAAGTTATATATATAAAACAGTTCGTTGATGGCATGATATGAAGCTTCACTCTGAATATTAACCAAGTTAAAAGATTGATGTTTTGAAGTGACAAAATGAATACCCTAAATTATTTACCCTCATTACAATTACTTCCATGCCATCCCTCCTGACATCCATTTTGTGAACACTCTCCATTAATTTTGTTGCAAACAGCATTTGAACAACGACCACATGCTTGGCTACAGTTACCATAGTTACCATCATGACATTCTTCTATTGTGTCCATGCAAAAAAATATCCACCAAATGATGATCATATCCTCGAACCCTTTTAATCTAAGACATTAACATCCCTTACCCACACCAAGATAGTGATAAGTATTAAGATTATTTTTGGTATCACGAAACAAATTTCAAAAAAATAATTTTCTCTCAAAGTTGCCTACCTTGACATAAGGTTCCTTGGTACCCTGGATCACATCCTTGCAGACACCGACCACTGACTTGGTGACAGACATCTCCATTTAGACAATGACCACAAGTCAAGTCACATTCTTTTGTCTGGGGGTTTGTATAGGTACCATTGGGACACACTAGTGAAAAGGGGAACGATATGAATACCATGTACCTTTTTTAGAATTGTTAGATACCCTAGAATGACATGAAGCTTTAGTCTTCTTTGACAGTTTGAGAGTGTAGTCGACACCTTACCTGTGTATATATTGATATGATGACTACCACCACAGATTTGGGATTCATTTCCTCTGCATTCAAAATTACAATTTCCATCAGGTGCCCTGCTTTGGTTGGTGAATATGTCTCCACAGTGACATTGATAGTAGTACTGGAATTGTAATTATTATTTAATGTGGTTAATTTCCTTTCGTCAGACAAACATCAACGATTATACTCCTCTTATAATGTTGTGGGTTTTAACAACTTACTTCAACTCCTGCAAATCTTGTAGCATCGTTGTTTCTGCAGTGTTCAATGCATACTTCAATTGTCAGAAGGAGGTCATTCGTATTAAATACAGCATTTGGCCAGAGGTTTGGCTTATCAATGTAACACCCCAAGTCTAAGAATAGACAACACGGTTAATTAAGAAATATAGGATAATTATGAAAACAAAGATGAATTACAGATCATAATCTTGCAAGTAAACATCCCATGTCTAGAATAAATCAGAGATTGACGACTAACATTTCCAAAGAAAAATTACAAGTATTGAAGATATTGTGGCGGATAGCATACATATTCCTAGGCATTTTAAGATTGTTTGTCACATGCAAGAACCTTTATTCAAACTATCAGTTTAATTAAGATAAGACTTGCTCTTGACTATGCTGTATGTTTTCCTTTCAACTTGAATTACTGACAAGTAGCCAATTGTCAAATAGGTGATGTAAAATATATTCTATAAGTGGGAATTGAACCCCCCCTCCCCCCACCCACTTCCACATAATATTTTTAGATAAAGTCACTTGTGCTTTAGATTAACTCCTCCATCTTTTTTATATAGTTCTTAATATATGTCTGGCGTTTTAAACACCTCTGGTTGGATTTATGTGATCGAGCTAACTGAAAACCTAAATAGGAAGGTTTAATCTCCTGGAAATATAATTGACAACTGTTTAGTATTATTGCAATATACTTACCTGTTGGCCAGGAACGTAACAGAGCCAGGCAATGTAGTATCAACATGTATTGAAAAAGTGAGAACTTCATGTTGAATCCTAAAACATTCCCAGTATAAAAGTAAAACATTTGAAAATGTTGTTATCGTAAAACTCTCCAGTGATTTTAGTAAGACGACAGTCTCTCCCTTTACAAATAAGCTTCCTTGTGCAAGTGAGTCGCTCATATGCATTGCTAATTTTGCAAAAATAAATCTACACTAAAATGCACCAAACAAACATCTGCACATAGGAAGTTATATGACTTAGTAAAGACTGGGAAGTGTTTGTACAAGGTAGTGTTGTTGATAACCATGGAGAGTAGAAGATGTTTTTTAAGTTGCTTTTTTCTGATTGTTTTTTGTTTTTGTTTTACATCACCGTGGCCAACAGGTAAGTAATTACAAAAATATGTTCTTTTCATATGAATATTGGATCCGTTATAATTAACCATTATGCAAACATTTATCAATAATCAATGTGAATATTGATACTACGTTATTTTCTCTTTTCACTATCTTAAACATATTCCTTACAACTATTAGTACCTAAAGAAGAACTTCCAATATATCTAACATCATTATTTTAATATTTTGTTTTAAAGTTTTATATCTACGAAGTCATTGGGCAACAATTTTTTGCTGGCTACTTCTTTTTTTATCCTCTTTTTTCACGGAAATCCAAATTGTGGGACAACTTGAAATTGATAAAAAAAATAAAAAATGAGACTGCTCCGGGTGACAAGCACAAAGCGTAACCACTAGACCATTTCGGAAAAGATTTTTTTTTTATAAACTTAAAGCTTATTTATAAAGGAGGATTACTTATGACCCCCCCCCACCCTTCCTGTTTTGATAGCGTCAAAGGTAATGTTATGATAGTCCATCATTCTTATAAACTTTATTAAGATTAAAATTTTGAGAAATATTTATAAATTATTAGTACTTGTACAATGATTTAGTGCGTAGTGTAGTCAAATAACACACACTGTAAGTCAAACTTTGGATATTATGTGCTTTTTGAGAAATAAGTAGAATGTCAGTAGTCATTTCAAACTGGCACCTATATTCTATTTTGTTACCATTATTCTCCCCAATTTTTCAAACAATTGTGTAATCTATTTTTAGATCTGGGGTGTTACATTGATAAGCCAAATTTCTGGCCACATGCTATATTTAATAAGAATGACCTCCTTCTGACAATTGAAGTATGCATTGAACACTGCAGAAACAACGATGCTACAAGATTTGCAGGAGTTCAAGTAAGTTGTTTAAAATCCACAACGTTATAAGAGGAATATAATGGTTGATGTTTGTCTGACGAAATAAAAAAATTAACCACATTGAATAATAATTACAATTCCAGTACTACTATCAATGTCACTGTGGAGACATATTCACTAACCAAAGCAGGGCACCTGATGGAAATTGTAATTTTGAATGCAGAGGAAATGAATCCCAAATCTGTGGTGGTAGTCATCATATCAATATATACACAGGTAAGGTGTCGACTACACTCTCAAACTGTCAAAGAAGACTAAAGCTTCATGTCATTCTAGGGTATCTAACAATTCTAAAAAAGGTACATGGTATTCATATCGTTCCCCTTTTCACTAGTGTGTCCCAATGGTACCTATACAAACCCCCAGACAAAAGAATGTGACTTGACTTGTGGTCATTGTCTGAATGGAGAGGTATGTCACCAAGTCAGTGGCCAGTGTCTGCAAGGATGTCAGTCTGGATATGAAGGAATTCTTTGTAAAGGTTAATAAGACACTTTGAAATGGTTTAACAAGAATTGTAATTATAATTTCTTCTCTTAATCCATAATTCCTTGTTGTTGTTGCTCATTCGTAGATAGATATACCTGATTTGATTTATTGTCAATGAATAGAAATATCCTGTTTAATGTTATGCATGATTGATGAGGTTGGGGGGGGGGGGGGTATTTTTTGTAAATTTTCCAAATGTCAATATCGTCATTTTAGAAATAATAATTTCAGTACCAACAACAACAATAGCAGCAGCAACAACCAAAAGCCTATCTGTAACAATATATCAATCCGTTGCCTCAACTGGATCATCATCTCCAACATTGTCCTCTAAATCTCCCTCAACGAAATCAGCATCCAATGATTACACAAATGGTAAGAAGACTGACACGAATGACACTGGTACGATTGAATATGCAGGTACATGGTTCATTTCAGTTTGAAAAACAAGCAGTATTGTATGACATATAATACTTTATAAACATAGAGTACACAGACTAAATAAATATAGAGTACACAAACCAAATGCTATATGAGCAGGAGTAGTGCTGAAAAGAATCTAGCTCTCCTTTCCCTTTCATTTATTTCTCTCTGCCTTTGAATATTAACGTTGAACACAACCCATGTCTCTTTTCAGTGATTGGTGCACTTGTAGGAGGATTAATGATTTTGATTTTGATAATTGCAATTGTTGTCATTGTGAGGTGAGTATTTTTAACTCAAATACAGAAAAAAAGGATAATATTTTGCTTAGAATGCTTAGTGGAAAAAGAAATTACAAAACATGCCTTGCTTGGCTCCTTGCAAATCAACCAATATTTTTGTTCCTTAGCAATGCTCTGTTTCATTGGATTAAATGGGACTAATAAGATTTAACTAATACTTTTCATTGAAGCTTTTGCTAGCCTGTTAGCGTCACTTCACGAGGACATACCAACTTATTATCTTATAGATAGAGAATAATTAATTTTGTTTCTTTTGCATTTGATAAAGTGTTCAAATTTGCAGAATGTCTCGATTGAACCATTCATTATTAACCGCTTAGATCTGAGCTTCATAATGGTACCGTACTTAATCCCTTGATGTGACTACAATATTTCAGAAAACAATCAAATAATTCACCAGCAACAAAAACAACTGATGACGGAGGTTCTTCCCAAATCTATACACATCCTACTACAGGTACGATCTTGACCTAAATGAACATAATGTTTTCTTATGATTATGAATATTACTATGTCTGTAATACACGTCTTACAAACGTATGGTTTATTGATTGATTGATTGATTGATTGATTGATTGATTGTTTGTATAAAATCACTTTTTTGTTTGTTTGCACAATTTGCCAAGAAACAATGATTTTTATTTTACAGAAGCCATGAATACCCCAGATTATGAACAATTGAATGTGTATGCAGAAGTGTTAAATGACACAGAAAATCCGTCGTCATACAATGATACAGAACATGACTACTGCAACATCAATACTCTGGGATTCAAAAATCTGATTCCATGTTCAGTATATAAGGAATCTTTTCAAAATATGTTGATCACAAATACAGGTTCAACTGACAGCATTATTGAAAAGGAATTCAAGGTATGAGTATGTGCAGTCTTTACAGGAATGCTATATTTGTACTTTATAAAAATACAGGAAGTATATTATGTGTATTTCTGTATCTCTATTGTTTTAATTTTTTAGTGACACTCGCATGCAAATATTTTTGAAATGGCCATCACCTCCAATAGAATCATGGTGAAATAGCTCTTTATCTAATAGTTTTTACCTATCTTTCATTCCAGAATTTACAAGATGTGTCCAATCTAACTTTGAAGACAAAAGACTTCACATCAGCCAAGAAATCAGAAAATAAGTCAAAAAACCGAGCAAAAACAGTCCTTCCAGGTAACAAGATATCTTAACCTCCCACACTTCATTCCAGCCCTTTCATACTTGTTTCGGATTTGGATTCAATTCATTTCCTTACATTCATTATTCTTCAATTTATATTGAAAAAGTCGGTATTCCTTTCTGTGTTACAAAAACAATGTGTGTCTTATAAAGTTATATTACTTATTAGACTAAAATATTTTTGTACAAACATTCTTTCATCCTAGGTGAGGAAGTTCGTGTTCCATTGAAAACTACTATTTCAAACAAGAACCAGTACATCAATGCTGTATTCACAAATGTAAGTCAAAAATACTCTGACAGACTATGATTTTAAGAGAAACGATTTATGATTAACGCAAATTAATGCATATCTGTAGACTTTTCTAAAAAGTGACATTGTATTGGAAACCTAAATAATGTCTTGGAAACAGTGCAAGGTTGTGTTGGCTGTAGAAAGATAAACCATGTTCATATCTCAATACATTAAAACACGATTGGTTTGAATTAATAATTTATGGTGTTATGCCTGTTATATATATACATTTTGATTTTTTTGAATTAATAGGGATATAGAAAGAAAAGATCCATGATTCTAACCCAGCTTCCATTGAAAAACACCATCGTAGACTTTTGGAGAATGGTTCATGATTATAATGTCAATACAATTGTAATGCTCAACAGTTTTAAGGTAAAGTTAATTTTATTTACAGAAGTAAAAACGGACATCAGATAATTCTGATACCACCAATACCGGTTTAGTTTTACCTACATGGCATCTTTTAACACATAAACACTGCGTTTGATGATTATTTTTTATTTTTCTAATGGTGAATGACAGGAGGAAGCTTTCAAAACTGCAGAGTATTGGCCAGTTGATGTGTTACATAATGTTGAATCCGGACCATTTGTCATCAAATTGAAAAGTCTCACAATGGAGGATTCCATGATGTGTTGTTGTCTCTCATTGGCTCAGGAAAACACTACAAGGGAAATCCTACTTATTGCTGTCACTGATTGGCCAGAGGGTAAATGCAGACCAACTAATCAAAATACCTTTAACATGGTTTATCAGAAAACTAAAGAATGGAAACAGACACATTCACCAGATGGCCCCACTGTCATACAGTGTCTGTAAGTGTAGTCTAATTGAGCGTGCAATGGTTGTAGTATTCCGTATCTGATTTTTTTATTTATTTATAAACATGCTGTTGTGTCATGGCTGTTTGATATGATTCTTAAATATTCTTTTTCAGTGATGGTGGTATGAAATCAGGCATGTATGCTATAGTGTCATGGATGTTTGATATGATCAATGCAGAACAATCTGTAGACATTTACTCCATTACATCTCAAATTATACAATCAAGACCAGATTTATTTACCAGCAAGGTGAGTTAAATGTGACATGTTTGCTCTTAGTTTTATATTGATCATGTATAAAATACATATCATACATTCAGAAGCTATGACTCTATTCAATTATTTTTTCTTTACAGGAACAATACATTGACATCTATAAAGTTGCTGAAGATTATTTGAAAAATTCCTCAGATTACGTTACTGTGAACTAAGAACACCTTAGCAGTTTAAAAAACCAACATGTTGTTAGTACTGACTATACATAATAACTGACTAAGTCATTGATGTATACTGCCTACTTAGTTTTACAAACATGCAGTTTGTTAGAATAAAACATCAAAGATACATGTTAAGGCATGACATGGTTCCTTCCATTTTTGATGTAATGTTTACCCTGAATTCTTCTGTTCATAATTATTCCACTCGCCAATCCGATAAGTTACATGTTTCTATTTCACGGTCTACTGGTTTTCAGCAATCATGTTAGTTTAAAGCTATATCCTTTAATAATTTTGATAAATTGGAATTTAACTGTAACACTTTTACTTTAAAAAAAACCCACCAAAAATGTCTTTGAGTTCATGATGTTTAATTGTTTATAATACTCTTTTTATTGTTTAATATATTCTTAAATATTGGCACTGCTTCCATGTGTGAACTGTGTTTGATTAATTTTTGATTATTTTAATTATGAATGCCTTTGTTAGTTATCATTGAATATCATCTTAACCCAATGGGAGTTTTGCTAGCCATAGCAGAAGGTTCATTCTTTTGCTTCCCTGTTTTGAAAAGGGTCCAAATGGTTGTTGCAACTCTTATTTTTTTATCAGTCAAGGTGTTCCGCATAATCTTGATCAAAGTTTTTGCTTCAGTGCAAATAATTTATGTGGAACACATGGCATTTCATTCCAATTAGAATAGTCGCGGTATCTTGTAAATAAAAATGGTTTATTTTAAAAGTTGTTACAGATTCACTCTTGATGTTGTGACTAAAAAGTTGTCATATTGATTTATTTGATGCAATCCTTTTGATACAGCAAATAATAACAAGGCGAATTCTTGTTTAAAGCTCTTTTTTAGAAAGAAGAAATATTTTCTCTGTGAATATTTTTTTCCCCATAAAATGACAAGTCGGGAAAAAACACGGACGCAAGCTATAGTTAGGAAATGCTAACACCAAATATATATGTAAGCTTGCCTTTAAATCTGTTTTCATCAAGCATTTCCGATAGAGCCATCACAAAAAATGCACTATATAACATTAGATCTAAGAATAGTCTTTTAATGTCAAATGAATTTATAAAAGTCATGTATATCAATAATATAAAAATGTTTACCATTTTAGAAAGATTGTAAAATGTTTGCTAGACTAGAAAAATTTTTTTTTTTGCCTTATTTTTCATATTCTGTTACTATTTGATATTGGCATATTACCGCTTCAAACAGTAATCAATAGCAAATGTATTCCATTGCATGTTTATTTATAAACAGCATCACTGAAAGTTTGAGTAAGTTTGAAAGTTCTTCATATATTCCTCTGCTATTACGTATACATCTCTGTACCGCTCCTACAGAAAAAAATAGAGTGACAAACGGTTGTACAGTCAATCGGAATTGAATATTCAAATATTTGAGACAAGCAATAACAATGTAATACAACAAATCTGTTGTGTAGTTATGTTGTGTATCATTTGTTGCAATTTCAAATACTTTATATATATCTTCTGTATGGTTACATATTGAAATAAAAGGCTGACTGTTATAAAGAAGAAAAATAAATTACCAGGCTTTTGAGGAATTCTGGTCTAACAACAATGATTTGCTTGGCAATGTAGAAAATATCGACAGCTTGTTCAGCATTGACCATATCAATCATCCAAGATAATACAGCATACATCCCAGCATTCATACCACCATCACTGAAAAGGGGGTAGAGGAATCAGTATAATTATATAGTTGTATTTGACCAAATTTTTTGAGATAATAATTATGATGGTTACAAGTCCGAGTAATTTCATTTTGTTTATTTATGCAATGAGCAGTGAATGATACTTGTTAGCACCTACTCATGTTAACATAATGTACTGCTCATTCCTAGTGTCACTTAAAGTTTGTTTTGCTTGTATAGATGCTTTAAAAACACCTATTGTGTTCATAAACATGCTTTGTTATTTATACTTCACACCTAAAGTTCTCATCTGTATAATTATAAACTGTGTATTTGGTTGTTTGTACATTATTTGCCTGATGCTGCCGTTTGGCGAAATATTGCATAAATAAACAAAATGAAATTACTCGGACTTGTAACCATTTTATTAACTTTAAAGCTGTTGGCTTTTTCAAAAAAATTATGAAGACTGTTTAACATTAGAACCATTCAACGTAAATAAAACATCTACTCACAGACTCTGTATGACCAGTTTTCCATTGACTTTTTGTTTTTGTTGCCATTGTTGTATCTCACTAAACAAATCAAACACTGTCTTTGTGTTGTCTGGTTTCCAGTCTTCATCAGACCAGTTCTTGGCTTCCACTATGAACACTTCCTTGGTTGTATTCTTGTATTGTAGAGACAGCTCACAACTCCCAGTATAACTTTCTGCTTTTACTCTAGAATTTGTAATCATGAATGGACCTGATTCGAGTTTTCCAGACTCTTCTTTTGGCCAGTACTGTACCTTGTCTGACCTTTCACCCTATAGAAGCACAATATTTAAAAAAAATATATAATGCTTACATTAATTTTCCAATTGGGAATGTACATATTAATCTTATCAATGACCATCTCGATATATAGTGTTGCTAGGTGTTATTTTAAAATCTGGTTTAGATATTAAAAACTATTGATTATTAATCTGTACATACCTCTGCATTTGTCAATGAAACAATAGCATTGACATCATAATCATACACCATTCGCCAAAAGTCAACGACTGTATCTTCTAAAGGCAGCTGTGTTAGGATTGCTGTACTTGTTTTATCATAGCACTGGAATTAAAAAAGAGGAGGGGGTATACATACATGTTATTGTAAGAACATTTCCCTTTTGTAGATGGCAGAAAGGCACAATTAGGGAACATAGACAAATTATGAAGAATTATACCTTTACATAAGCAGCATTGATGTAGTTATTCCTTTCTGAAACTGGAGTCATCAAAAGAACTCTATCACCATCATCTAAAAACAAAAATTAATGAAAACAATACAATATTTGTAAATTATGATAATACAAGACACTCCCTTTACTCTAAATAACCCAAAGACTATCTAATTAAGAAGCCAGCTTCATTATTAAGTAATTTTATATTTTAGTAAGGTTGATGACTTACTTGGTATAACAGTGTTATTCCTATTCTTGTCTTTGTTTTCATTGTCTTGTCCTGCATTTGTTGTTCTTTCTTGTTGTTGGATCTTTGCAATGTCTTGCAGCATCTGATTTATTGATGGAAGAAGCAGAATGAAAAAGAAAGCCTAAGCATTTTCAATCTTTCTGCTGTTTAAATCTTTTCTAGAATTCTAATTTCCAGAATTCACACTTTTGTATAGCTTTTTTCATTGTTAGATTTTATTTTTTTGGATTCTGAAAGGCATTTGTTTGTTTTTCATAGTTGGAATGGATAAACTCTTACGTAAAATTTGACTTGTACTGTTGTAGAATACTGTTATTTTAAACTTTGGATTCTCATGTATATACTAAACTGTTACGCAATACTAACATTATACTGTGCTTGTAATGCAGATATTTGTTTCCCATTCTCCACAGCATCCATTTTTTGGAATGTTTCAGCAAATTTAGAAGTTGGAATAATTGTTTCTTCCACTCTCAAAGCCTCATGCATGGTATCATATATGAATTCATATTGTTTCTTAGAGAAGAATATAAAGAGATATTATTATTTTCTATTAGAACTAAAAACTGTTTTTTTGATAATGACAGTATATATTTAACATGTATGAATCTTATCTTAATTCGAATTTCTTTGTTGTTTTTACCTGGGCTTGTACCATATTAATTCTGCCTTTTCTCATCTCTTTGACACATGTAAACACATCAATGATATCTTCCCTAGCTGCTTGATCAATCAGATAGTCCAAAGCTATGTATGTACCTGTTCTTCCAATACCAGCACTAAAATAAATAATTATAATGTTATCATATACATTTACCATAATACAGCTCTTCTCAATCTTATCACAAATCAAATGTAAACATAATACTATCATTCATATCTCTACCTGCAATGCACAACGATTGGTGTTTTGATGTTCTTGGACTCTGTCCGAACATTCCTGATGAAGTTGAGTACCACTGATCCATACAATGGCACTGTCTTATCCGGCCAATCAGTGAAGTGGAAATGGGTCACAGTTCGGTCTTGTTCTTCTGTATTGTTGTAAACTGAATCTGATGGCTGATCCTGGAAGAATACATCATATGAAAATTATATAATTGAAGGAACTATAAGTATGATTAAAAATTAAGTTGTGAAAGTTTCAAACATTAACTGACCTTTGACACTTGAAATGTTCTGATGACGTATCCAGGCATGTTTTGTTCTGTTTTATTTTCGATTTTAAACATTCCATAGGTCATTGAAGACTCCACATCAGGCCAGTACTTTTCACATTTCACCTTAAAAGAAACCACAGCAAGTTTGATTAAAATCATGCTCCCTATTTCTTGTCAATGAAAAATAAAACGTATTACATAATTTCAAATGATAACTCATTGTGACACTTACCGTTTCTCCTTCTTTGAGATTTGTTACCATGACAATAATTTTGACATCTTGTTCCCATATCATTGTCCATAAATCATCAATGGTGTTTTTTTTAGGTCCTTGTGCAGCTATGAATTTATTCTCTGATTTGTAACCCTAGACATGCGAATGAGTAAAAATAAAACAAGAAAGAAATTATGAGTAAAAATAAGATGCAAAATTAGAATGATTAGATAAAATATATACTTATATCAATATAAAATAATTATGTCAAAGTAGGTATAAAATGGTTGACCCAAGGGCCAATTTACTCACATTCAAATATGAAGCATTGATATAATCAGAGAATTGTCCATTTAGAGCGGTTTTCAAGTGGACTCTACTGTTGTCATCTACAATGAAAGATGCAAGAAGAGTTTGTAAATAAAACAAGATTTATATTTTAAACTCAAGTGTCGCTCATTACTATTTAAGTAGATGTAACACTTACAGGGATACACTTTCGCAAATCTGTTTTTCTTTTTGTTCATGGGGTTAGTGGCTGCCTCCCATGGAGATGTTTGTCCAGGGGGTAGAGACTGAAAATACAAGTTGCTGTCGTGGTAATTACACATCATGGATATCTCAAAACATCAGAGTCACTTAATGAATTCACAATAAATCAAACAGTCATGTTTGAAACATCGCATCTCTAAATTGTTTGTAAATTCGTCATACCATGCAATAATTTTAGGAAAAAAAGTCTCTGTACATGTTATTAGGCTAGGTCTTTGATATAACACCACACCCTCCATCTATAATTGTTTAGTAAATAACCTTTACCTCAAATTCCATTCCAAATCCACCTTTTTCCCTTTTCTTCTTTTCGATGTAATCTCCCACTTCATGTATCTTTAATGGTACTCCTTTAGTAGGGACAACATTCGAGTAATTTTTGGACTTAATGTCATCAGGGGGAGGCTCTGTAGAAGGACCAGGTTTAGGGGTTGGTTCTGTTTTTGCTTGCTCCTGTTGTACTGGTATGACATTTTCTGGAACTTCAGTTTTGGTTTCGCCATGGCCATTTTCTGTAATATTGAATTGATACGAAAATGAAGAAAATCATACAATGTCATCTTAATATTGTGTATAGCTTTTTCTTGAAATAGTTTCATCATGTTGTACAGCCGTTTGATATAATTATTCATAAAAAATATTTGTAAATGCCGTGTCATGATTCTATTCAATATTATTTTTGTATTGTATTTTTTCTTCCTCGTACACAAGGAAGACTCCATGCACTAAAATAGCAACACTTTTAAACTCAAATCTGTTTGGCCAAAGACCAATTTTAAAGCTAAATAAAATGCTTTATATTCCTAGTGTGTTAACGACACTTAAACATGACTATTGTCAATTCAAAATGACAAAATATGTCCTTAAAAAAAACATGACCCCTGAACGAATGTTTTTATGTAATGTTTATCTCTGAGTTATATTTAATCTACAGAAATGTTCAAACAAATCATATAGTAACAACTTGTGAGAGTTTTGATCTTCAACATTTGAACAATATTATATTTTGGCTAGTGTAGAAAATATATCTACAAAGAAATTATGAAGTGCAATGATTTTCAGTTTTTGTACCTCTATTAACTATGTTTGGCGTTTCAATACTATTACATTTTTATAGTATTTCTGTTTGAAATTTAATTCACCCACCTGGAACGTTGCTGTCAGGCTTATCTTTAGAACCACGTCTTTTTCTGCTAAAGGATAGAGGGATTTATTCAACAATAAGTAATCCTATAAACTATACTGTTAATGTTAATAAATTCATATTTTTTCGCCAAAAGATATGTGATTTCTAGGATAATACAAGAATTATCACAAGTGAGATGTGACTTGGGCAATTTTTGGGTATTGTTTTGACAAAATCATGATGGAGAGAACAGGATGTAATTGTAGGATGTTACTGCATTTATGAAGGGTATAATGGCAAGTTGTATCATTGAACATACCCTTCCTACCAGGATGTTACTTGATGATTTTCAAACTATAAAAAAATATTGTTTGTTCTAAAGAAGGAAGTATATACAAATTGTTGATAGTTTTCATTGCTATACGATGACCCATTGAGGTGTTTCTTGCAATATCAATGTTGCATATAATATTAATGTTATGAACATCAACAAATTGCATGAATAAACTTTTGCATTTTCTTTTATTCTGTAAATGTTATTAACATTTTTTTTTCTACTATTGTAATTGATTGATAGTACTAATATCAGCTATCTTGCAAATAGTAAGCTACCATATAAGGTAGTAACATAAGGAAATCCCTTGTACTCTTAAATTGACCACTAATCATTCTCATACCACTTGATATTATGAAATAAGTCTAAACAAATCAACATACTAATGCGCGTAAGGCAACTGCTTTTCTCAAATGTGTTAATGATCAAGAATAAAACGTTTATCTCATGTTAAAGAATGCAAAACATTACCAGAATAAACAATGATTTAATAAGTAAGAAACTTACCTCAAAACTACAAAAGTCGCAAAAATTAAGAATAGGAGTAGTAATCCTCCAAAAACTGCACCAGCAATGGTTGCTACATGAAAGTCATTGTATACAATAAAATAAAAGTATAATAACACAATAAAAATCAAGTAATTGAGGGGCCTAGACAACTGATCAAGAAATAGAGAAGGTGTAGCCTTTGTGCATTTCATTACCCCAAGAGAAATTCTTAATTGATACATTTGCATTTAATCATACCATTGATGTTGCTGGTCAACTTTAAACTGTCATTAGCCTGTGTTGTTGATGGGTTTGTATTGGTCTCTGTGGTTAGTGATCTAGCTGTTGTTTCTGTGGAAGGTACTATAACTGTCGTCTTTGGGTCAGTACTAGTAGATATTAACCCTGTCGTGGGTGATCTTGATGTTGCTGTTGCCATTGATATTGTTTTTGACAATGTAGTTGGTACTGTAATGACAAGCAATAACATACATCTGTAAATCAAGGGCATTTATGTGGTAACAAAGTATTGACACCAAGGTGTAAATCCCGCAGGTTACAAAGAATTATAAAAAAAGTATCTTATTCACCATTACAAAGTATTCCTCCATATCCAGGCTGACATCCTTGAAGACACGTACCATTGACTTGGTGACAGGCCTCTCCATTCAGACAATGACCACAGGTCACGTCACATTCTTTAGTCTGGTGATTTGTATAGGTACCATTGGGACACACTTGGAAAATACGAATGAAATCCGAAATAAATGTAAACGTTTTGAAAGCTTTTAGATGCTGTAGAATGAATAGCGACTTTATCCCTTTTTTTCCAATAATAGAAATTTATGACAAGTTGACAGTGTAGTTGACTTTTTACCTGTATAGATATTGATACGCCAATCACCACCACAGATTTGAGATGAATTTCCATTGCATGGTATATTGCAATCCACGTCTGGTGCTCTGCTTTGGTTTGTGAATGTGTCTCCACAGTGGCATTGATACGAGTACTGAAATTGTTAAATGTATTCCATGAGGCTGGTATTGAAATATATTGTTACAAATTAAAGCAATGATTATATTCCTCGGCACTCTATCATTAAAGTTGTAATGTTTTAAACAAGTTACCTGAACTCCTGCAAATCTTGTAGTCCTGTTGTTTTTACAGTGTTCAATGCATTTTCCAATAGTAAGACCACGTTTGTTAAAACTGTCACCTTTCCATACATTAGGTTCATCAAAGTAACACCCAATGTCTTAAACAAATGCAGAACACAAATAATTAAACATACTGTAATTGAAATCCAGATACATCTGTTATTATGTAAACATTCTAGAGTACTGCAGAAGAAGTAACTGTTGGGACTCATTTCCCTGAATAGGGAACATTCCCGACTTAATGTTCTAAATTGGAGAATGTTGGACATAAACAAATTAATAATGCAATGCAAGGATCGAGGAAACTAGAAAAATAATGTGATATGATATCCTAGGTGGGACGAAGGTATAAAGGCCCGTGAGAGTGTACCCTGTCGAAGAGCATCGGTTATTGAAGTAGAATATTAGGTCTGAAAATAGAGACACAATTATTTAGAAATAAAGTAGAAAAAAATAAGATATGAAGTAACGAAGCAATGATGATTTGTTAACTCTAAAGCTGGTGATGCCTGAACAAGAACCAATAGACCTTTCCCGAATCTCTAGCTCAAAACTGTCACGTGACCTATAGTAGGTAAACATTGGTCCCAGTAGGAGC
>JAVSBT010492638.1:0-20405 GCA_033118115.1 Pharyngocirrus eroticus
CTGATCTCTTCAGGAGAGTTAGAAAATAAAGCCGCTTTGCAGCTTTTTTGCACAGTGCTGCCACATGGTGTGACCAGCTATTTTTATTGTGCCAAAAATCAACCATAATTTCTCAGAGGCGCATTACAACTAAAGTAGATGGGGCACACATGATTCAGCATCTCCTTCAAAACATCCAGAGTGCAGGCAATTTATTCCAAGGAAAAGGCCTGCCTTAAAAACTTTAAGAAAAAAAATCTTTTGTCCAATTCACACAATCTGAGCTAATCTTTTATGACTTTATAGATTTCTAAGCTGTAAATAATGTTCTTTTTCATAAATAATTATACCATAGATCATAGTAATGTATTTTAGGGGAAAATTATATTCATTTTATACCTAAAAATTAATGTCCTTTTTGTTACATGTCAAAACTGTGAGATGAAAACTTGACTTTATAATTTCTCATAATTATGCCAAAGTATACACCGTCAAATATCTTCTATGTTAGAGTACTGTTGTCAAACATTATTATCTAGATGTTATTTTGATTGTATTATAAGACATATAATAAATAATTCAACTGATAATGCGGTCATGACATTTGAACAAAAAAATGTCTTTTCAGTTACTATCCTAAAAAGAATACTCCCAAAAAGTGCCAGTTGTTGCACCAATATGTATTTACAGAGTTTAAGGTCTTATCAGTCATTTAGAATCCCATTTGGTAGATACAATAAGCTCTCAAACCCCAACAAATAAAATATGTTGCTTCAGTACCCTTGTCTGTGAAATAGGTTGTCTTTTCAGTTACGGAGTTATCATCGTCAATGGTAACTATTATCATCAGAAATGACAATTTATTGAATACAATTACAAGCTATCTTGTTAGTGTAGTTAAATAAGATTTCTGGGTCCCAGTTTAGTCAAATCGAGTTGAACTTGTCTTTCCAGTTACTGTTTAGTATGTCTTTTCAGTTACACTGTTACTTTGTCACTTTTTCTGAGAATGGCCCATATTATAAGTCATAAACGTTCATATAATAATACAGTTAAACAAATTCTAAAAGAAAACATTCCTATATATTATGTTATCCAAGCAGGGTAGATAATTTCAAAGTAGAGCTTCTTTATCCCATATACTAGTAAAGCTGAATTTAATTTCAATTTTTAAAACTATACTAAAGGGTTCAGTTGTAGATATATTTTGTCTCTATTTCATATACGTTGATACATCATCGAATTAAACGTGATCAACATGTCAATTAAAAATCATGCTAGGCTGGAAGATATGGAATGGTTATCTAATTCAGGAGCTCAAAATAAACGTCTTTTCTCAAATTGTAACATGGACCGATTTCTTTTCTTTTTTGTCAAGCGAGGCTATATTCCTTAACATTCCTTCTACAATAAGATTTTTTTTATTTCAAACAAACGTCATTGAAAAATGTCAGGGTTGTCATCAAAGGAAGACTTATCTGGCAAATGTTCTCCACTTGTTGCAACGTGCAGCGATAACGTTCCTTCATTGTTCTTTTGATTAACATATGCACCAGCTCTTAGTAACAGTTCAATGACAGTCACATGACCATTGGATGAAGCATAATCAAGAGCATTACAATCCATATCATCTGTGATAGTAACATCTGCTTTTGATTCCAACAAAAGTTTGACAATTTCAGCGTTGCCGTCACAGGAAGCCCTGTGGAGAGGGGTCCACCCATCATCTTTCGCCAAATTAACATCTGCTTTGTGCTCCAACAGCATTTTGATATTTTGCAAATGCCCTTCCGTTGTTGCAATATAGAGAGGCGTCATTTCTTCATTGTTCCTTTGATTAACATTTGCTCCAGCATTCAGTAAAAGTTCTAATACATTGATATGACCTTCTTTGGTAACCAAGTCAGTAGATTGCAACCAATATTTCACATTTTCAGTGTTGCCATCATAAGCAGCCTCATGGAGAGGGGTCCATCCATCATCTTTTGCCAAATTAACATCTGCATTGTGCTCTATCAGTACTTCGATAACTGGCAAGTGCTCTGCCATTGTTGCTAGGTACAGAGGTGTCACTCCTTCATTGTTCTTTTGGTTCACATTTCCTCCAGCAGAAAGAAACATTTTGATGATTCCCAAATGACCTTGTGCGGCGGCTACATGAAGTGCATCATAACCCTCGTTATCTGTGAGATTGGCATCTGCGTTAGCCTGCATCAAATAAACAACTATTTCAGTGTTACCTTCAACCGAAGCCTCATGGAGAGGAGTCCATTCATTGTCGTCTGCCACAGAAACATCTGCATTGTATTGTATCAGCATTATTAAAACTGGCAAATGCCCTTCCGTTGTTGCAATGCGTAAAGGAGAGTGTCCTTTATTGTTCCTTTGATTTATATTTGCTCCAGCATTCAACAATAGTTCTAATACATTAACATGACCTTCTTTGGCAACCAGATGTATTGAAGAAGAACCTGCATCGTTTGCAAGTGATACATCTACTTTAGATTGCAACAAGAACTTAACAATTTCAGTGTTACCATCAAGGGAAGCCTTGTGAAGAGGTGTCCATCCATTACATGCTGCCAGATTCATATCAGCCTTGTGATTAGCAAGTGCTATGATGACTGAAAGATTCCCTTTAAACGTTGCATAGTGTATTGGTGTGACCCCTTTTGTGTTTTGCTGATTAACATCTGCTCCGTATTCAATCAACTGTTCGATGGTGTCCAACTGACCCTTTTCGATAGCATGGTGAAGTGCATTAAAACCAAAATGGTTTTCTCTAAGGGATACATCTGCTTTAGATTCCAACAACACCTTCAAAATGTCAGTGTTGTCACCAAAGGAAGCTGTGTGGAGTGGTGCCCATCCATCATTATTTGCCAAATTAACATCTCCCTTGTGTCCTATCAGCATCTTGATCACTGACAAATGTCCTCCTGTTGTTGCCAGGTACAGAGGTGTCTTTCCTACATTGTTTCTTTCATTTACATTTGCTCCAGCATTCAATAAAAGTTCTAACACATTAGCATGACCCTTTTCAGCAACCAAGTGCATTGCAGTAGAACCTGTATTGTTTGCAAATGATACATGTACTTTAGATTGCAACAAGAACTTTACAATTTCAGTGTTACCGTCAAGGGAAGCCTTGTGAAGAGGTGTCCACCCATTAAATGCTGCCAGATTCATATCAGCCTTGTGATTAGCAAGTAATTTGATAATTGAAAGATTCCCTTTAAACGTGGCAAAGTGTATTGGTGTGACCCCTGTTGTGTTTTGCTGATTGACATCTGCTCCATATTCAAGCAACAGTTTGATGATGTCCAAATGACCATTTTGGATGGCAGCATGAAGTGCGCTAAAGCCATGATCATTTTCTCTGAGGTATAAATCTGACTTACATTGCAATAAATATTCCACAATTTCAGTGTTACCACCTAAGGAAGCACTGAAAAGAGGGGTCCGTCCACCATCGTTCACCAAATTAACATCTGCATTGTGCTCTATCAGTTTTTTAATAACTTGCATAAATATTATCTTTGCCAGATTGACATCTACTTTTTGATAAGCAAGTGTTTTTGTTCCTGAAAGATTTCTCATTATTGTGGCATAGTATATTGGTGTGTATCCGTCTACATCTTTCTGATTGACATCTGCTCCATAGTCAAGCAACAGTTTGATGATGTCCAAATGGCCCTTTGTGACGGCAGCATGAAGTGCGCTAAAGCCATTATAATTTTCTCGGAGGAATACATCTGCCTTACATTCCAATAAGTATTCCACAATTTCAGTGTTGCCATCAATGGAAGCCTCGTAGAGGGGCGTCGACCCATCAAATGATGCCAGATTCACATCAGCCTTGTGATTAGTCAGTACTTTGATAACTGACATATTTCTCTTATATGTGGCATGGTGTATTGGTGTGACTCCTTTAGTATTTTGCTGATTTACATTTGCGCCATATGCAAGCAGCAGTTCGATGATGGCCAAATGACCGTTTTCGACGGCAGCATGAAGTGCACTACAGCCATTATCATTTTCTCGGAGGAATACATCTGCCTTACATTCCAACAAGTATTCCACAATTTCAGTGTTGCCATCAATGGAAGCTTTGTAAAGAGGGGTCCATCCATTATCTGTTGCCAAATTAACATCTGCTCTGTGATCGAGTAGTGTTTTAATCACTGAAAGGTGCTGATTTTTGGTTGCCAAATAAATAGATGTCGCTCCGTCATAATTTCTCTGATTAATATTGACTCCAGCAATTAGTAACAGATCTATGACATCCACATGACCTCCCCCAGCAGCAAGATGGAGCGCTGTAAATCCCATATCATTTGCAAGGGTGACATCAGCTTTAGATTGTAGCAGGAATTTTACAATATCTGTGTTGCCGTCAGTAGAAGCCTTATGTAGTGGGGTCCATCCATCTTCTTTTGCCAAATTGACATCTGCATCGTGTCTAGCAAGAGTCTTGACTACTGAAAGATATCCCATACATGTAGCATAATGTATTGGTGTCACCCCGCCCCTGCTTACCTGGTTCGCATCCGCTCCAGTAGTCAGTAACAGTTCTATTACACTTACATGAGAGTTACCGGCAGCCAAATGAAGTGCAGTGAAACTCTTGTTATCTCCAAGATTAGTATCTGCTTTAGATTGCAACAAAAACTTTACTATCCCAACGTCACCATACTGAGTTGCCAAGTGAAGAGGAGTCATTCCATCGTCTTTTGCCATATTGACGTCTGCATGATGATCTAATAGCCTTTTGATTACAGCCAGATTCTTTTTTTGTGTTGCTAAGAACATGAGTGTTGATCCGTCTTTTTTTGCTTGGTTTATATTTGCTCCAGCATTCAGCAACAGTTTGACTATGTCCATATGTCCTTTGTTGGCAGCATTATAAAGTGCTTGGAAACCTTCTTCGCCTTTTAAGGAAACGTTTGCTCTAGACTGCAATATAAACTCTACTATATCAATGTTTCCACAAAGAGAAGCCTTCTCCAAAAAGGTCTGGCCACTAAAAGAAGCCAAAGTAATATCTACCAGTACTTTACGGGCCTCTGGATGTCCATGAATTGTCGCCCAGCTGACGGGTGTGTTTCCTGTATTATTTGCCTGGTTAACATTTGCCCCAAGCATTAGTAACCGTCGTATAACATCTATGTGACCTTCTTGTGCAGCGTAATGAAGTGGAGTTAAACCATCAACATCTGCAAGATTAACATCTGCATTTGGATGCAACAGACAATTCACCATTTTAACATTACCACCGATTGAAGCCATATGAAGCGGTGTTCTCCCTTGAAATGTTGGTAAATCAACATTTGCTTGGTGATTCATCAATTTGATTAGAGATGAGAGATGTTCATTTCTTGTTGCCAAATAGGCCGGTGTTTCTCCTTGATTATTTCTACAGTTCACCTTTGCTCCAGCTTTCAGCAATAGCTTAATCATGTTGTAATGGCCCTTTTGAGAAGCAAGATGAAGTGCTGTAAACAAATGGTTATCCCCGATATTAATATTTGCTTTGTGTTTTAAAAGAAGCTTCACGATTTCAGTGTTGCCATCCAATGCAGCCTTGTGTAGAGCAGTTAATCCATCGTTATCTGACAAATTTATATCAGACTTAAGATCGACTAGTATTTTGACAACTGGAAGATGTCCTTTGCATATTGCTGAATGCATCGGTGTAATTCCAGTTTTGCTAGCTTGATTCACGTTTGATCCAGCCTTTAGTAATTGCTTAGTGATGTTTCCATGACCCTTTATAGTGGCAAAGTGAAGTGCTGTAAAACCATCATTATCAGCGAGAGTAACAGCTGCTTTAGATTCTAACAGACACTTCAGTATATTAGTGTCACCTTGTTTTGCAGCATAATGCATAGGAGTCCTCCCACTACCATCTGTACAATTTGGCTCTGCATGCTGGGACAACAAATATTCCACAACCTGCAAATGACCTTGTCTGCAAGAGTCATGGAGTGGTCCAATGTGCTTGAACTTGAGTTGGTAGTCGTTTTCATAAAGAAATCTTACAATTGGTAAACAGCCATTAAATGCAGCTATCGAAATTGGGTTACGCTCAAAATCATTGCTTTGGTCAAAGTCGAACCTGACTTGAATAGACTTCACTCTGTCCAGGTCTCCATTTTGTGCTGCCTCATAAAGATCGTTCTCAGCTGTGTGATATTAACCACAATAACAACAACATATGAATAACCCACCAAGATAGGTATTGCTGTACAAATACTAACAAGAGCTATACATCTGACAATCGTTCGTCTGGAGCAAAGATTGCCTAACTACACTTTTATTTTATAAAATTTAGTTAGATTTAGTTAAAACTATGTAAACGCACAATCTGTATCTGCGGTATGATTTCTGGAGAGACAATTAGGCCGCAAGGGTGATTTATTTTTATTTTTGAAAATCATAAATTGCCTATATACTACGTCTAAGTAGGCGACTTTTTTCTTGATTATCTCAAAATCTCCCAACGTGTAGTTAGGCAACTTTTACTCTAGACGAACGAAATGATATAAACTGTCCAAAAGTAAGATATCACTAAGAATAAAAGGCATTTAGTTCACATGTACCATAACTTCTTGAAACGTTATTAAATTGGATAGAAACAACATGTGACTTTTAAGTTTTGTTTTTAGCATCATGAGTTTGAGTTAATTTTTATTTTATATTTCTATTTTTATCTTATATTTCTTTACAATTAACAATATAAAAGGTGTTACTGTAGTTGCATGGATTAAACAAATATGTTGTTGACAGTCCATAAATTAATGTTCTAGTTATAATCTAGCGACTTTCCTCAGTTATGGGGCATGCTAGTCTATCATAGAAATAGAAATAATCCAACCCGTATTTTCATATCGTTGAATATTTTTTTTAATGTTTTTGATTTCATGATTTGGGGTCAACAATCTTGTTTGTCCGATCTTTTTGAGTGTATTAATACAAACCTGTTTTATTTATCCAAATTGATAAAGTATTCAGAAAGTCATGGTATAATTTTTTTAAATTGCAACTTTTTTGTATTAATGCATCACTTTTTTGTGAACAGTTTAGTATGCTTTCAACCAACAATGATTTTTCATAATAAAATATTTTAACATACCTAGTTTCGTTCGCTTTTCTAGCTCTTCTCTCATCAGTCTCTGGAGATTAACAACAACAGGTTGTATGAGGGCGTTCCCTAATCTTTCGGAGTCCATTCTTTGAAGCAAAGTTTTTTCTAGTGACATCAAACTGTTAGCAACATCTGGATTTCTTGTTGCCAGTTTTTGAATGCATTCTTGATATTGCCTTTGTTGTACATCAATACTCTTGTAATATTGTAGGTTTACCAAACTGATGGTTTCAGAAGAAATGTGGTAGGCTATTTGATAAAGTGCAACCTCAGTGATATAAAACCGATCATCAAATTCTTGATAAGTCATACATGGCCTTGACCTTTGGCATACGGTTTCTTCAATAATGAAATAAAGCTGAGCCAGAGCACCTTCCAATGTTTTGTCCTCTTTAATTGGTAATTTTTCCCAAGTAGTGTTTGGTTCTGTCAGACCACATATATTCTGAAGCAGTGTAAAACAAAGCCAAATGTCCAAATCTTCAGTGGTTACGTTCTCACTACTTTCAGGGTAGATTTGCTTCCACTGGTCTGGAGTAATTGGTCTTCCACTTCCAGGTCCCTTTAATTGTTTCAGTCTTTCTTTGACAGACTCGATTGATAACATTTCCTGGAACCTTGTAGTCCCATGCATTCTTTTAGATACTTTTTCTAAGGCTAATCTACATAGAGGAACCCCTTTTTGGTCGATCAGAAGAACCAAACGCATGAAATTCAAAAATTCATCTGAAGTTGTTACAGTGTATGCATTATTGCCGTATTCTGTAAATGAATAAATAAAATGGTTTAGTAATTTGTTTAATTATGGTAAGAATAAAATTAATGATGACATTAAAGTTATAATTATGCAAAATGGGCAATATCCTACTTTGTTTGTGTTTTATTGTGAATAGAATTAATATTTAAACATTAATAAAACCTTTAATTGATGAAAATGTTCATCTTGTAAATGTCATAAGCAAACCTTGATATGTTTTTTGAAATTTGTGAAAGTGATTTATTTTATACTGATTTATAGTAAAATTTATGGTATACAGAGAGCTTAAATGGTTTATTTATATGGCCGATGTAGACATTTAATTTACCCTCATTTAAAATTACCCCCCGGTAAATTCAAATTGAATTCAGTTTACCTACCCTTTTTTTTGGGGGGGGACCTTATACTCTTTTTTTGTTATCATATCATCATAATCATCATAATAATAATAATTATTATTATTATTTTTATCATTATTATGATTGTTATTATTATCATTATTTTTATTATTATTATTACTATTAATATTATTATTATTACTATAATAATTATCACTTATGATATACATATATGTACAAACCTGGATCACCTGAGCTAGCTTGAGCTTGCTTTTTGCTCCCTTTTGGCTTCTCTGTAAAGGCGAAGGAAAATCATTGCATTTTAAGATACAATAAGGCAAGATAAACCATGTATTTCAATGAAGAAAAGGGAACAGACACAAAATCATCATAAGAAGACATTGCTCTAAAAATTAACATTCAATAAGGGGGGGGGGGGGGATTAGTAAATGAAACTTTTACAATCATTTTTCAACTGTTTTATTTTCTTCCTTACAATCAAATTTGACTTACCTTATGCTGGTAATATACCACCTATAATCCATTACAAGTATACAGTGCTTTGAAATGCTCTGTTTTTTTGAGTTTACAACAATGTATACATACATTTAAAGTTTTGAGTAGTATACATATCATATTAAACAGTCTATGTATTTTTTCACCTTACTCTGTTTTGTTTACTTAAACAGTGGCTGCTTACTTTTTGTTACTAAAAGAGACCTGTAAAGTGGGTTGATTATTAAGGAAATGGCTTAACTCTCGAAATTCTTAAGGATCCAGTCTCTGCCCTATAATGTAAACGGCCGGCCCATCAGTCCCATAATTAAATCGATCTCTATTTGACTATAATGTTGTTATTCTATTAGCACTGCTATTAGACAAATTAAGAGAAAACAGCCCTTTAATCCACAAATATTCAGATCTTATGAATTATAAAACTACATGTACATACAATACCCCAAACCTAAGAGAAAATAATGATTCATTAGTTAATACTCACCATCGTTGAAATGTTCAGCAAGGCTCTCCCTTAGAAATGCTCTGAATGGAGCTCCTTCCATTTCTTTTTTGACAATATTCTTGATTCTGAATGATTCCATCATTTTTCTTGTCAGTTGTTCTAGATTAGCCAGGCCATTTTTAATCATGACATCCTGCCTATACCACAGTGATGTTATTTCATCCATTTCATGCATTTGATCGTGACTGATTGGCATAGTGATATATATGTCCACATCATTCTCTGTTATCTTAAAAATTGGGACCATGGTAGATATGGCCACAAGAGCTCTCTTGATATTCGCAAACAATATTTGAAATTCAGCCAGTGAAATATTAGCTTCCATGCGATGGCATAACGCATTTCTCGTTGCCTTGATTTGAGCCAAAGCTCCTTCTAAACTGGTGTCACTTGGATCTGGGGGATCGTTCCATGATGTAGCAGGTTCTGTCAATCCACATATGTTTCTGAGGAGTACAAAGCACAATGATATATCCAGGATATCGACAGTGACAGGATCTCCATTGAGTGGATAAAGGATATCCCACCTGGCTTTGTTTATTGGTCCCCTAAGTCTTCGAAGTAATCTTTCCACAGCAGGGTTATGTAATACATCTTGAAATGATTTTGAGTTGTATGTTCTAAGTGAAAAGTACAGTAAGGTTTTTCGACATGCTTCTGTGCCCTTCTCGAAGACCAGATTAACTAATCTCATGAAATGTTCAGCCTCCCGTGAAAATGACATGTTTTATTTTCGTTTCATTTCAAGTTTCAGAGCTTCTTTATCTAGAACATAAAATGAAACAATTTTACAATTTGATCAATTTATGAACATGCAATGTTTATACAGGTTTGTATTGGCACTATGTATGTGAGAGAAACGAGTTGTAGGTAAAATACTATACGACCTGAGTTATCTTGTCATTCTCACATTTTATTTGACCTGAATAGGGATTTTTGTAGATTATCTACATGCTAAGTAGCTATGGGAATCCGCTTACTTAAAAAACTTAATCATGTGCCTTTTTGCCACAAGGAGTGCTGCCAGGTTATAAAAAGGCTCATAATTTGCATCGAGATAGTTTGCATGATAGCACTTAATTGTGTAATTGGATTCGAAATGAAAACTGAGTTGATGTATCAAACGTATCTCACATAGAGCATAATTATGTTGTCTTTTTTTTGTAGGAATCAAATAATATCAGATGCCTCCATGCACTAACAACATGTACATTAAGTTTTGATTATAGCAGATAAAACCTTCAAATTTGGATATCATAGATAAGTAAAACATTAAAATAATTTTTCTTTTTGCAGAGCAGATATCTTTGCAACCGTTTGGTGAATTTTTATATCTTAAAATTGATTTTCAACCTCATCACCATTATCTAAATTCAAACAAAAGTTTTTTTTTGATATTTTCATTAAATCATAATTATCGATAATGTTGTTCCTGACATTCACTTAGATTGGTTGCAATTAGTGAAATAAGTGATGAGTTGTCATCAAAGGAACGATCCTTGTAGACTGGGTTAACACTAAAGATCAATAGGGCAGGGATGTTGACACCTATTTCAAATATCAATTGAATGTTGTACTTTACACATAATAAGTACAACCATGAAAAACATTATAAATGTATTAAAACAAGTGTAATGATAAGAAAACGTGAGCATCTAACTGTGAAACGACTACATAAAACAAGGCTACTTGATAGTGTACTTTTTTAAACAGTGTTTTAAAGCGCTGTATACATATACACCAGTAGCTTTAAGAGTTTGTGGGCTAAAGTATAGGGTTGTAGTATACCAATTTCTCACAAATGTATACACCGCTTTAAGCACTTAAATCTGACACGACAGAATGTTTTTTACAAACTGTCTCTTTATAGAACCATATCTTTAGAAAATGTATATTTAGACCCCTATAGTGATTTGTTTTTTGTTGTTGCCTAAATCTGACAAAATTGAAAACATTCTACCAAGAAAAACTGGTTTCTTGCATGCATTGACCAACTTATCAATTTGAAATTGCTTTAACAAGATTTTATTTTGAATCATATGTTGAAATAAATGTCCAAAACCTACCTTATATTCTGAAGAGAGAACCAATTCGTTGTTCCATCAGGTTGAGAACTTTTCATTTGCCTCGCAAACCAAGGGATCCTTATCGTAACATAACATGTATTCATTGTCTTGGACGTAAGAAGACCTGTCAGTCATATTGATTTTATTTTCAAACTTAAGATACCTGATATTATTGATCAAACTCTCTGAAACTTGCTGTATCATGCAATGATTATGATATGTCAGACACTCGGCCGCACTCACAGATAGTATTATCTCATTAGACAAAGAGTATGATTACACTTTGATCTCTTAAATCAAACCCACCCAATATTAAGATCACTAGGTTCTATTTTTGACTCTTAATGGTCTGACTAATACCACTAAAGCTTTGTTTTGATTGATAACCTTATCATATTTGTTTCTGAACTTTAAGCACCCTGTACTACCTAGGATGTATTAGTTGACTATAGCAGTGACCTGTGTCTATTGCCACATTCTTCGTTATTGATTCCTATACTGTATATATTTCAAATATATAATGATTACACACATCTACAGTTGTAACTTGCTCGAAGATTGATATGAATATAAGTATATTGTAAAAGAGTCAAATGACCAACCAAGAGGGGCTAAATTGATAGACCCAACAGTCACACTGAACCATTGGAAGGAGTCCAGCACGTTGATTTGACAGTTTGACTCTTGAGAAATTCACTTTTACTTTGGGAAGCTGAGAGCTAAAATTTAACATAGGGTTAGACTTCTTTGTATGAGACAATTTGACTTTGATTTGACTCTCTGCGTTGCATTGCTACCTTAACACATCACCGTATTCTGTAAATGTAAAATCTACCAGTACGTTGAAATGCAGATTTGATTATGACTTTGTTTGTAAAATACACAGTAATACCAAGGATGATTATATGTGAGCTGATTATCTTTATTTTCGATGAACTAAGAATATGAGATCAAGAGGTAATGGACATAGGTAGCATTCAAGACCTTTTTGAACTTGTTCTTTGTTCAAGTAGAATCACTCAATAGATAAAAATTCTTATTCAGATTAGCGTTCATTGTATTAATTTTGAAGTTATGAGCTGGTATTGATAAGGAGTAGACAACAAAGACTCAAAAATAATTAACTTTTAATATCCAAGTGATACACAGTGTTATAAGGTTATGATTCCAAATAATATTTTTTTTCCGTTCCAAACTAAATTAAAACCTTCATTTTGTAAGATGATGACCCTAAGATTGTCTAAGAATGATTCATGGAATTTTTCATTAGAATAACACACCTTAGAAAGATCTTCTTTGTTGTTGATCTAAGGAATGGTTCATGTGAACGTCATGCCTTATTTTCGTATTATAACTTTTATATGAATTGCCTTATACTTTGTGATATAGTTATACATAATTATATCACATATATTATAATATATCATATTCTTTTTTTCTTTATTTGGAAAGCAAACATGACATTATAGAAAGTGACATAAAGTATATAAATGGTTTTTTTTCATTCTATGATAAAACAAAACAATTGAAATGCAACAAAACGAAGACAAAACCCCAAACAACCATACAACATATCGAACAAACAGTGGATTCAATTTTTCTTTTTCAAACGCCTTTTAATGATATGTTCACGAAGTAGCATATCCTTTTTATGATTCCAATAGTAAAAAAATATTGTATAACATTTATCAATAACAAATCCTTCTATACAAAGATTTTCGAAATGGTCAACTTTAGTACATACACATTATCAATGTTTTACTTTTAGTCCTTGCCGATACATAATTATATCATGCTAAAAAATACATTTTATACAAATTACAATACAAAAAACATTTACTGCGTTTACTTTTTTCTTTCAAGTCAGGAGTTGATTCATTGTCTGGAAGGTCTTACCTGGTTAACACTTGCATTGACTTTCAGTAACAAGCCAACTACATAAGGTTTCTGGGTTTTGACAGCAATTTTAGGTGCTGTAAAACCAATCTCGTCTGAAAGATTAAGTTTACATCTAGCTGAGATTGTTACAAAAGCAATCTTTTTCACCTATTTTAATGTTGCTATCAGGGAATGCATTATCATCTTGACATCTGCACCACATTTTATTAGCAGATTGATAACTGCAAAGAGTCCTGTTGTAAAGTACTGAGGGGTGACATCTTCATTGGGTTTTGTTATTTCACATTTGCATCGGCAGCTAATAACAGGTCTGTGACATCCATATGCCCTTCTTGGGATGCTAAATGGATTGCTGTAAAACCATTATCATTTATAATATCTACATCTGCTTTAGACTGCAGCAAACACTTCACTATGTCTGTTTTACCATCAAACGAGGCTCTAAAAAGAGGTGTCCATCCATCATTGTTTGCCAAATCAACATCTGCACCACAATCTATCAATTTCTTGATAACCGACAAATGTCCTTGTTGTGTTGCAAAGTACAGAGGGGTGTTACCTATATTGTTTTTCTGATTAATATTTCCATTAGCGTTTAGTAACATATCTAAGGCTACTAAATGACCCTTGAAAGTAGCAAGATGAAGTGCTGTAAAACCCCCCTTATCTGCGATAGTTACACTTGCTTTAAACTGCAGCAAATGCTTCACTATGTCAGTGTTACCATCAAATGAAGCTCTGAAAAGAGGTGTCCATCCGTTATTGTTTGCCAAATTTACATCTGCACCACGATCTATCAATTTCTTGATAACTGGCAAATGTCCACGTTCTGTTGCCTGGTACAGAGGGGTAATACCTTTATTGTTTGTTTGATTCATATTTGTCACAGTTTCGAGTAACAAGTCGGTGACACTAAGATTGGCCTCTTGGGACGCTAGATGGAGGGCAGTGGTACCTTTATCATTTGTAATATTTACATCTGCATTAGACTGCAGCAAATGGTCTACTATGTCAGTGTTACCATCAAATGAAGTTCTGAAAAGAGGTGTCCATCCATCATTGTTTGCCAAATTAACATCTGCACCACAATCTATCAATTTCTTGACAACTGGCAAATGTCCTCGCAGTGATGCCAAGTACAGAGGGGTGTTACCATTATGATTTTTTGTATTCATATTTGCCCTAGAGTGTAGTAATAAACATGTGACATCGAAATGACCCGCATGGGTAGCAAGATGAAGTGCTGTAAAGTTTTCCTTATCTGCAATAGTCACATCTGCTTTAGACTGCAGCAAATGCTTTACTATATCAGTGTTACCATCAAGAGAAGCTCTTAAAAGAGGTCTTGATCCATCATTGTTTGCCAAATTGACATCTGCACCACAATCTATTAATTTCTTGGCAACTGGCAAATGTCCTCGCTCTGTTGCCAGGTACAGAGGGGTGTTATCCTTCTTGTTTCTTTGATTCACGTTAGCCCCACCGACTAGTAACAAATCTGTGACATTGGAATGACCCTCTTCGGCAGCATAATGCAGTGCTGTAAAACCTTCATCATCTGCAATATTTACACTTGCTTTAGACCGAAGCAAATGGTTTACTATGTCAGTTCTACCGTCAAAAGAAGCTGTTAAAAGAGGTACGAATCCACCATCCATCGCCAAATTGACATCTGCATTACATTCTATGAGCCTCTTAATGACTGGCAAATGGCCATCTATTGTCGCCAAGTAAAGAGGAGTGACACCTCTATTGTTTTTTTTATTCACATTTGCGTCAGTGTTAAGTAACAAGTTTGTAGCATTAAGATCACCCTCCTGAGCTGCGATATGAAGTGCTGTTAACCCATCATTATCAGGTTCTTCAAATTGCAACAGAGTCTTCACTACCTCAGTATGTCCTCTGTATATTGCAATATGTAGGGGTGTTTGCCCATTTTCATTTCTGGCATTTATTCCCACACTTTTTGACACCAAGTATTGAACAACATCTATGTGACCTTGATCACATGCACTATGCAGTGGACTTGCATGTGTGTCCTTCGAATGATATCCATTTTCATTAAGAAATCTAACAATTGGTAAATGTCCGTTATATGCAGCAATAGAAAGTGGATGTAGATGATGATCGTTAACTATCAACCCTTTTGAGTGAATGGTCTTCACAATGCCAAGGTTACCATCTCTTGCTGCTTCATACAACTGTTTCCCTGCAAGTGCCTTGTCATCATTAGCTGTGAATCAAAAATGAATAATTACGGGATTGATGTACATTCAGTGGAATATTTCATTAAATACTATCAAACGCTTTCGTATTGATAGAAGTAAGTTGGTGCAATAAAGGGGGTGGCTACTTGATAATAGAAAAAAAAACACCTCCAATACCCAAATTTTAAATCAGAATCAGAGAGTCTACTACTCTTTGAAATCTTCATGTTACATTGAAAAATAAATATTCTTACCTAATTCCTTAACTTTTTCATATTCTTCTGTAAACACTTTTTCCAAATCCATAACTAAGGCTTGCCTTGTAACTTTCCTCAGCCTCTCTGTATCCATTCTTTCTAGCAAACATTTTTCAAAAGACAACAATCTTTCCAACACATCTGGGCTTTGATATAACAGATTTTCAAGGCATTCTTCATATTCCCTTTGCTGTACATGTAAGGTTTTGTAATTGTCAAGGTCAGTCATACCAACATTTGCAGATGGAAAGTGTCCAGCAATTTGATCGAGTGCCCTTTCAGTTGTATGAAATTTAATATAGAAGTCTTCGTTTGTCATACTTGGACACTTCTTTTTCCATAAAGTTTCTCGTATGACGAAATAAAAAAGTGCGAATGCACCCTCCAAACTCGTGTCAGATTTTAGAGGAGGGTTCTCCCATGACGTCATTGGTTCTGTCAGACCACAAATGTTCTGAAGAAGTGCAAAGCAAAGCCAGATATCTGCATCTTCAGTTATCACTCTCGTAAAACTCTCTGGGTAAAGCGTTTCCCATTGGTCTGGTGAGATGGGCTTCCCGCTACCAGGTCCTCTTAACAATTTAAGTTTGTCTTTGACATGTTTGGTGGAAAGCACTTCTTGAAATGTCAGAGTCTTATGCGTATTGGTAGACAGATCTTCTAGAGCCAGTCTACATAGGGGTATCCCTTTCTGTCCAATCAAGAGGACCAGACGCATGAAATTCATATGTTCATTTGGGGGTAGGTCTTTGGAACTTTCATCATTTTTCTCTAAAATCAAAATCAAAATCAAAATAACAAATTCCTATCACATTGCCTGATCTCAATTCAGCTATTTTAAGATTTTCTAATTGGGTTGTCAACTTGTGTAATCAATTTGTCAGATGTTGCATAATGAGTATGCAGCCTTGGAGCCGTAAGAACTGTACTCTAATTCCCCCGTTTATGATTTTTGATTCTACACAGATAATTTTCTATCAATATGTTTTGATATCAGCGATCTGATGGTTCTATTGTATCCAATATGTTTTTATGAGAATGCAACATGAAAGCACTCATAGAATGAACGCTTATCCGAATATGTGTTTCATGTTTTATTGCAAATTTCGTAAGATATCACTTACAACTTCAGGCAAACAAAGCATTCATATCTCGTAAAAGTAAAAGGTGGTTTTCAGATGGAAGGTCTCTACTTCTGCAAAAGACCTAATGATATTGCCCCAATTTGACTGCAAGTAGGCCCTCTGTAAAATGTTTGTAACTGTGATACATTGTTTAATCAATATTTGAAATAGGTTTCAATATTCCTGTCATAATGATTATAATGTATCCGTGTCAACCCAGAAGGAAGGTCAGTGTCAATGTGAGTGTGTAGAACATTTCAGTTACAGCTTATATGACATTCATGAAATTGGACTTAGCACCCACCAGTTTCACTTCATGCAAACCAACACACATATCAGAAACAAAATCAAAATAAACAGTACTTGCTAATTGTTTACAGACAATAGAATCTGCAAAACACGTACCTGCATCAATGGTAGAATAACAGTCCTCCACTTGGCTTCCTGACTCTATGAAAAGTGAAAGTAAAATAAATGTATCAACCCATAGGTTTCGCAAGATATTGACAATAAAGTTGGAAAACTGACTTTATTGGCTTGTATAGGCGTTGCTTATTATCACTATAAGTTTGATTTGTTATACATCTGTACTTTCGAAAAAATAACATACTTCACTTCAGTACGAAATAAAAGAATATTTCACTTTCCTTAACACTTTAATAGTGTATTGGTTTTCTAGTCGGATTTGATTAGTTTTTAAAGTCCTCTTATATTGAAGTTTCATGTGTTCAATATTTTTTTAAACTGATAAGCTATTGCAATGAATGACTAACAGTTACTCATACCATTTTTAAGTATTCCAAAGATACCACTTCTTAGTGTTTTCCTAATAAAACTTCCACGCATTACTTCTCTGAAAATTCTCTTGAGTCTAAATGAGTCCGTCCTTTGTATCATCAGTTGTTCTACATCAGATAAGCCAGTTACCACCATTTTATCCTGTTTATGCCATCTGGATTTGATTTCATCTAATTCATGCATTAAATCTTGGTCAATTGCCATGGCGATATATTTGTCTACGTCATCCCCTGTCATCGTAAAACTTGGCACGCTGGTACCTATATTCAATAGGGCTCTCTTTATGTCTTTAAACATTTCTTCAAAATCTGTCTGTTGAATATCAGCTTCCTTTGAGTGACACAGTGAATTCCTGGCTGCTTTGATTTGGGCCAGTGCCCCAACTAAACTGTTGTCAGTTAGAGAGGGGGGATTGTTCCATTTAGCTACAGGTTCTGTCAATCCACATATGTTCCTCAGAAGGACAAAGCACAGTGTGATATCTAGCATTTCCACTGTGACGTCATCCCCACTGCTTGGGTAGAGGGTATCCCATTGGTCTCTATTGATTGGTTTCTTGGGGCCTTTAAGACCTTTTAGTATTGTTGAGACAGAAGAGGTTTGTAATACATCCTGAAATGACGCCACTCCATATTTCTGGAGTGAAAGATACAGCAATGTCTTGCGGCTTGCTTCTGTTCCCCTTTTAAAGACTAGATTGACTAATCTTAGGAAGTTTTCAGTCTCAGGCGAGACAGACATGTTTTTTATCATCGTTTATGTATATATTTTCTTGCACATCTGGAACAAAGGGTAAACATGTGACAGAGTAAAGAATAATATTTCAGTTGTTCTTGATTGAGACAATTTCAGATTTGAAATTGTCAAAAACAGGACTTTCAGCGAATCAAGAATATTATTTAAAAAAAAAGGGGCAACCCTCTCTGCTTGACGTGATTGGTTTGGTCTATCCTATCTTATCTTATCATTGATACCTGCACAGTTGTAATTTGGTTTTGAATTACAAACATCAATATATGTCGGTGTTAATCATAACGCAATAACATTTTAATAAGTAACATGATATATTACCAAATATCCTTTATACTAAATGTCTTATGGCTTGAGATCTATGTGATCTGAATTTTATACTTTTCATATCAAACTCTAATCCAAATGTAATTAACAATATCCAAATCTTGAAGAGTGTCCCTGATAGCAAATCGCACAACTTAACAATTATCAAACCAAAATGAATTTGTATACCGTGCGGTTAATTAGACCATTAGATCATTTATGTGATCAAGGTTTGTAGAGAAGCCAGAAACGAAGTGAGATAAGATAATAGTTTTAAAACTTTTGTTCCAAAGTTGAATAATTCAATCTACACATGGATCTTGGAACCAATAACCTATTTGCCAAAATGAATGTATCTATAATATATGCATTGAATAAACATCTTTTACTTACCTTTGGTTTTGTATGGCTTAGCTAGGCCACCTGATTCTAGTTTTCCCACAACCTGCATTAGATATGACATTAGTAATTAACTAACCTGGATCACAATCATCATATCAATAATATGATTAACATATTTGCTGAAAGCAATCAACAATCTGCCAATCAATGATTCTCACTCTCTTTGTTTTAAAAAAATGTCCAGACTTCAACATTCATTAAGTTAATCAGATGTTCGCACAGACAGTAATCTCAAAAACGAAGCTTTAAACAGATCCTTAATTTCACGATTTGTGATAGCAAAACACTTGAATGTCTCATGATGAAAGAAAAAAGATAAACTTTGATCCGTAAATTGCAACCCACCTATCATTAAGATAACAGTGTTCTTATTTTAATGATCAATACCTCTACAGCTATGACCAGCGTTATTAGGATCATAAAGTAAATACAAAATAAGAGTTAATGTGCAAAGATCCCACTTGTAAAAATGTCAGAGTCTCGGAATTTTGCTTATTGGAAAAATAAAGTTTGTGACTTTTGTAGCAACTATTCTTTAAAACCCCAAATAGGGATCTGTAAGTTGTTTTCCTTCATAGACAGCTTTATCAGCATTATGTAGTACATTTTCTCTAGTTACTCATTTTGTTATTATTAGCTTCTCAGCCCAGGTTTATTCATTATAAATTAAGCCAAAATATTAATACATACAACTACTTACAGATTAATTGATTCCGTTACATCTGTTTTATTTCAAAAGTAGAAAATCAGGATAAAACAAATTGATAATGTCTTTTACAGAATATGGTACATACGTGTATAAATAACTTCATTTGTCGAGATAATTCACAAGTGGCCACAGACGAGATCATATTAGTCTCAGAATGTTATACAATAGCAAACTTACTAGTTCTATTTGGAAAGATCATGACTCATTGTGATTCATAGCAGTTACTTTGACATGGTATTTCAATGGCATTTCAAGTACATTTCAATGATCAAGGAGCACTTGAAAACTTTGATAATAGCACAAATGAACAATGATAACAAACGTTAGAGAATATGTGTGCAAATACTTGTATGACACTTATCAAATATGTAAGTACATACATGCACGACTATGCCACCATGCTGAGAAAGAGATTTCAAATTGTCAAACAATAACTCCTATAATAGAAGGGCGTCTTTAAAAGAAGGGATCCCCTTGAGCAAGCTTGTTAAATTGTCAATATTCACTGACTTAAGTGGGCTTTCAGGAGCTAGTTTTATGCTTCAGTAAATGTTATGTTTAAAGTCAACATGACTAAGGGGCCATCCGTTATTGTCATCATTAACTCAAGTGTACAAACCGTACACATTTTTCTGACCCTCCCCC
>JAVSBT010492749.1:0-20404 GCA_033118115.1 Pharyngocirrus eroticus
AAAACAAGCACAGAGAGCCAAATCAGGGTTAATTGATACATGAAAGGTCTAGCCTTATGTTAAATATCAGCTGTCGACTGACCAACTAAGTTGAGTAAAAGTGACTTGACCAATTAAAGTGCTGACCCTTTGTGAGTAACCAACCCTTTGCTGTGCTGCCATGTTCTTTTATTATCTTTGCTTCATAAACCTTCTCTGAAGGTCCCCTCACTGCTAATAAGGCATAGAAAACATTTGTTGAAATGAGATGTCCGTAATCTGTCTCTGGACTAAAGTCTTTAGTCAGCCTGATTCTGCCAAAATATTTTCCTTGTGGGGCATAGATGAATGTCTTCCCTTCCATAATTTGTGTCACCACCATTTCACTGACAAAATTACACCTAATATTATAAAAATGGAAGTTGACAAGAGGACACGGGCATGTACAGGATTAAGAACTTTACATTATTTAATGTGTATTTTCTTTCCTATATTGTAAAACCAAATATTTCAACTAAGGGTTATCAGGAAAGTAGAAACACATTCCTTTTCTTTGCTTTTTAATCATTCTCCATATAGAATTATGGAACTGAATCTATGACCCCTTTTACTTACTTTGCAATGATGTCTTGTTGCTCAAGTTCTTCAAGTTCAAGCATTTGATGCATAATTCTTACGTAATTGTGTCTCTGCAACTCATAGCTCCAGCTCTGAAGTTGAAATCCTTTCTGAAGGCCTGGTTCTTTGTACTTTAGTATCAATTGTTGGTCAGTTTCACTGATTTCATTGTAATCAAATGGAACATAATCAACATTTTCTCTCCACCTTTTAAATGCTTCAGTGTACTTCCTGTCTATGACAGACAGAAGTGACTGACAGCTCTTGTCAGCAACATGAATTTGAAGTCTTTCAACAAGCAGAGGTCTTGTAGCAAAGTCAAAGACAATCCATTGCTGAAAAGTTCCATACATACCACTCCCCCAAAAAGACACTTCAATTTGATGACCTTGAAATATAGAAAACAGGATATAAGTGAACAAGCAGGTGCATTTGTACTTTTGACAAACTTCATAATAAATTTCAAATTTGTTATAATTAAATAACATTCCATACTTCAATACATAAGCAATGTTTGAATATCTTTGTTAATGCTAAAAACTAATTTGCTTATTGAAACGAATGATAATAGTTCTTGAAGGTTATATCAGCATATTATAAAATCATATTTTAACCCAAAGAAATAAAATGAAAAAGTAAAGGTCTATTGAAGTTGAAAAGACATTGCACAATTGCAATATTACAATTGAAACGTAATCAAAGTACAATTTTGTTTTGTTTTTTCACATCTGTTTCTTCTCACCTTTTCTAGGAGAATTGTTCAGCATTCTATCTGTTAGCAATTGATGTTCCTTGGTTTGTTCACCTACAATCTTCAAAGAAAACAAAGGCCTGTCTTGATCTAGCAACAACCCAACATTTTTTAGCTTCATAGTTGGATTCTGGAAAAAATGGAAAATAATCAAACTGGAGCCCAATGTAAGTTTCATTTACAGAGCTTTCCTTAAGAGCTAACTACCCAAATATAATACAAAGGAAACAAAGAAATTGAAGACTTCACAAACCTCAATATCTACTCTAAAAACCCATGTACACTTCTTTGATTTTTCATCAGTTGCAATATCTGTTTCATTTCTGCATGTGACCTTGACCCCACTTAATGTTGGTGATAGCTGAAGAAAGAGGAAACAAAATATCTTTAGAATTATGTACACACAGGCGGTTGTCAGCCTGCCAATAACCAAGGCAATGATTTTCTATTTCTTTATATGCTTTTGTTCTGGCTTTTTTCTTCTTTTTTTTTCAGTATTTCTTTTTTTATATAATATATATATATTTTTCTTTTCCTATTTTTCTTTGTCATATCTTAATATCATATGCATGTTACGCACCTTTCATCATATTACATCCTTACATTTATAGATGCTTTCACAGATCAATTATTTCTTCTTTTACGTCTTATATTACTGACTTTCCAACAAGAAACTATTGTTAAATTCAAAAATGTTGAGACCTTATTCTACTTACAACAGTCCCCTCTCTTTGTCTTTCATAGTCCTCTAAAACGTTCTTTAAATAAGAGTGGTCTTGGGTTTCGGATGGTCCTTTTATCATATTGCTAAAACGGAGTCTCTCCTTCCATTCCTGGATTTCCTCATCACTGTGAGCTTGTGTGCAGTAATTGTTTCCTTCCAAAGCACTACTGTATGGGCAGCAATTTCCAAGGTGTCTTACAAAAAACAAAGGGGGAAAAGGCCAAATGTTTGTTATATGTGAAGCCAACAAGCAAGAATAAATAAATGAATGAATATTTTGAGAAAAGGGGGAATCTATAGAACTTACTTATCACACATCTGCAACTGTTGACAATCCTTTGGAGGATTTCTGAATCTCCAAGTCCTTTCCCTGTTACTCCTCATATTTTCCTTATGAAGAGGGCTATGGATATGTTCTTCCATGTCTGCTTCCATTTCAAATTCATAATTGACAGCAGAGTTGACAGCAATAGGCTGATGATGGCATTACAATGCCTTCTCCTGATCTTCTTTTGATGGGTGGTGTCTTGTTGCTCAGTTCAACAGCTTTTTCTAGTGTTGTCACTGATTTTACAGAAAAAACATTGTACATAACTTTAAGTTGCCTTCATCATATTCACATTTTCTGTCTTGTTCAACCAAACAATAAAGACTACTGATTTATATGAGACCCCCCCCCCCCAGGACAGTATTCTAAATACCTACATTTGAATAAGCTACCAACACATAAGTATGATCAAGTAGATTGAACTAAAAACTTGCTGCTTTGGAGATATACATTTACACCTGTATCCCAATGGTGCTTCATTGAAATGGAGTTCTAATCTTTGATTAATTGGTCAAATAAATTAAGATACCCAGAAATGTTTAATGAGCTTATCACAAAGAAATTGGGTTATGATTTATCTTGCCTTTATGTGCAGCCATCCATGTCCATATACTTTTTTCTGATTCATTGTGAGCAAAAGTACAAGCAGAATTCTTACAGGGTGTGCGTCCGAGACCCGGTTGACAAATTCTGAATTGTTTTCTCTTAATTCTAGGCATTTCTCTTATAACTTCTCCCCGGGGCAAGGCAACTATTTCTTTTCTTGCACCTTTTGTTGAATTTATTTTCAACTTAAATGGTGGGGAATGTAGATGTCTTCTTCCTTGTTGCATTTACAAGCTCATCTCTCTTGATACCAAAATCTTTCTCAAGTTTCCAGACATCAAGTTCTGTTCTGCTGTGGGCTCTACGACACTTTCCTCTCTTGCATATTATTTTGTTTTTGCATTCAACAAAAACAAAACTTACCTGGTCTGCAGGTTTGGGTCTGATTTCAGTAAGCCCAGCATCTTCATAAGTCATGATCATACCATTCTGATTCTGCAAGTTATGTTTTTCTTTACTGCCACAAAACAATGATACAGTGGGTGCTTCAATATCTGTTATGACAGAAGGATTATTTCTGAAACAGACTGCACATACAAACCCGAATGTCCCTATGTACTTTTTGTAAAAGTCTTTTAGAGCTTTTGCTGGCACCACCTCTCTGACTCCTTCTATTAACTTTGTGATACTGAACTCTCCTTTCTGTTCTAGCTGCCACAGCTGCAATTCTTCTGCACTATGAGGGTGAGAACATATACTGAACTCTTTGCATTTTTTGCCTTGTTTTACACTCTCACACATAGTGTAATTACCTGTGAAAAGTTGGTGAGAGGTTCTCTCATGTATGATATTCCATGTTTCCATGTCTGTCATGTCTTTCACAGTTTTTCTCTCTCTTACAAGCAAAACATTTTGCGAACACTGATGATTATCTTCTTCCATTACTATACATAACCCGCACAGTTTTGTATCAACTAATGTACATGACCTACATGCCAGTCTGTAAAAATGTGTAGTTTCAAGGGGAAATTTGTTTTTGTCTGATTTTTCAACCCGTAACTCTTCTTCATCAAACATTTCTTTCACTGGACCCAAAGGTGCTCTTTTAACTTGCAGATCCAATTTCTGCTCTGAAAATTTGAATAAAACCACATGCATTTTGATATAAAATATCCAATAAAATGATTCAAAATATTCCCAATTAGGAATGGAGTTAGTTACAAATTGTTGTTTGATTCTGTGACTGAAAGTTGAAGACCTATTATAAAGAAATAGTCACACAAGTATACATCAAAATCTGCAATAACTCAAAGACAAAGGAATGTGCTTTGTCAACATATATACATTAAAGGATAACATTTACCTGCCATGGAAATGCTGGAGAAGGTACTGGAACAAACACTGCTGCAGTCATCATTGGTTGCAAGGATTGGCCCCATTGAACCAATGCCAGTGTCAAGGTCATCCTCATTGAAACTATCAGAACTTTGCATTTTTACCATTAAGTAACCTTTTCCTAGATAAAGAAAGGAATGGAATTATATGAAAGGGTTTGATCAAAAATTCAAAAGGATACAGTCTTTACAGACACAAAACAATGGGAAAGTACTCAAGAATATGCTATCTTCTCTAAATGCAGGGGTCAACATAAGGGACCCCCAGAAGTGCAAGGCTGAGCTCTAGATTCTGATTGTTGGGGGTCTGTAAAGGGCAGGGGATATATTTTTCTACTGTCCCAGGTATATAGAAATGTCCACAGCCTGGTATATTAGATTAAAAAATGCAGGATAGTAGAGTTTGTAGGTCTGTCTAGGACAGTGGAACATATCCTTGTGTTGACCCCTGAAATTCATTTTTTTGGATTGCTAATTTTTAAAAATATTTAAACTGTTAATGTTTTGTGCCTTCCTTTTGTGTCAGTTTTGTCAAATTGGTGACCTGATTTACCTGGATCAACACTTTGAAGGTAGATTTCCAACTCCTTCTCCAACTTTAACTTCTCTTCCATTGTCTCAAAGTACTTCTTCTTCACCCAAACAAGATCCACTGACACTTCTATCTTCAAGTCCTCAAATATCTTCCTGGATACATGAATTTCAAAGTTCTGTTCATGATTCAAATAGAGGTCACAAGACAAAATATGCAAGGTCATGTGGATGCCATCGTCTTCTCTTCTCATCCTAAGCAGTTTCATCCCATTTTTCAAATGTTTTGTTTTCAATTGCTGGAATGTTGCAGCTTCTGTGAGCTCATTTAAGATATTTTCTTCTTTATCACTATCTCTGGGGGAAGTGGTGTCCTTAACAACTGCTTCAATTTCTAAAATTTGATCAAGATTACAAGTAGGATAATAATTGTAATTATCTAAAACTGCTAATTATTGCTTCAGCAATACAACTAGTATAATATAGGTTTGCTGTAAGTGATATGCTGCTTTAAAATTTTTGATGAATAAGCTAATAGTACATACCCTAAATTGTTGACATAATTAAAACTAATAGAGGACTATAATTTGCTATCAAAATTGAATCAAAATATCCATGTCGGCATAGAAGACATTTGATTGTAATGTATAATTCAATGTGTGTTATAAAAGAGGTTTTTAACAAACATTTTATTGACAACAACAACAAACCTAAAAGACTAGGTCATTTCGATTCAGACTGATGAAGGAAACAGTAGTTTCTGAAAGCTCTTTGATAAGCCAATTTTAATCAGTCAAAAGCATTAAAAAACTATTGATAAACCTAAAAGAAATAGGTATAATTTATCTTTTATTCATAAGATACTAACCCCCATAGCAGCCAAATTGCCGACATCCAAGCAGGTCAAGGTCACTGTCTAAATGTAGAATGATGCATTAGAGACAAGTCATGATGTACTCAAAATATAGAAATTATACTGAAAGTATTTTAATGTTAAAACATTTTAATTAAAATTAACAATGATTCTACTTTATCACTCTAAAGCCTTCGGATTGATACAAAAATTAATGACAAATTAAAAAACTTACCTGTTTGTACGGAATGGTCAAGAAATGTCTTACATTTGTTTCTTACTTCTTGGGTATCAACCACAGAGCCAGATGCCAAGTCTTGATTTGCATACACGAAAGAGAAAAATAGACATGAAGGATGACCTCATTCATGATTTTAATTATCATTACATTATTTTTTTAGTGGACATCATTCTCCCGCTAATCAGATTTTACATCAAACTGACAGAAGTGACCAAGGGAACAGGTTGTTCCCGAAAGCTATTCGTGAGTTTATTTTGTTGTATTGAAAAGGTTTTCAAAATTTATTATAATAATTATTTTTCTAGTTGCTCTGGGATTAGTTAAATTGTGACTAACCTACTGATTCAACATCTTGAAGTCCAAGTTGTTTTGTTGCTCTCAAAAAGCTCTTGGTGTCAATAAGAAACTCAAATTCCAAGTTCTCCCCAAGAGATTTCCCTTGTGTGTCAGATGTGAGGATAGGGGTGAGAATTTTCTTCAACTTTCCATTGAGGTAATCATGCCAAAATGAAACAAGATTCTCAAGGCTTGTGAATTGGAAATGGAACACGAGACAACCACTGGTCACTTTTTTCAGCACATAACATGCCTTTTCGAAATTTTCCGTGACCTCTTTACATTTCCCACTATCTTCAAAGCAACCAGCAGAAAAATTTAATCTAAAAACATCACACATTGCGGCAGTTACACAGTCTGGTTGTTTTTCACTTGGTCGTACTTTTGCAGTTAATTCTGTAATGATTAAAGCTTTTAGTGTAGGTATTGTAATAATACATTAAAAAACATGTCATATGATTAAACCACATTACTCAGTTTATATAATACATGTATAACATTGAATGTGTCTTTTTACACAACTTTTCAACATTCAATTTTAAGGACAAGTTCTTCCTATTTAACTTGTCTAGAAAATATCCTATTTTTTACCTCTGAAGTTTATTGAGTTATTTATTTCAATTGAATTTGCTTCCAGACACACTTTTGGAATCCTCTACAAATTACAATTGATACATATCGATATATATTCATACACACTTTTTAATCCAAGGGATTTAATCTAATTTGAAAGAAAGGGGTTTTAATCTTTTCCAAAAGTGTGCCTAACCACAGCCTTGGTTTCAAATCCCACACTAAACTTCAAGAGTAAATGTCATTGAATAATTGAATTACATAATTATTATTGCAAAAACTACTTACCGATGGTTTTACAATATGTCTTGGTGGTTGCAGTTTTTTTCTTTCTTTGAGCTATACAGTATATAGAAATAAAGATAAGAGAATACATGTATAGAAATACTAGTTTGCTGAAATCAAACAGTCTCTAGTTATTGTACTAATTATTATACCTTTTATTTATTTATTTTATTGTGCCCTATTCATATAATTATCAATCTAAAAGGACACAGCAAGTGGCAAAATTTACCTGAATACTATTGATACTACAGCTTCTCACCAAAGAAATTTGACATTTGCATAATAATAGTTAATTCATGAATATATTTTACATTAACAACATAAGATAAAAATTAATAACCTCTTTCTTTTTGCTTTGTCAGAGCCTCCTGCAAATGTTCAAATGGTTCCTCCAATGCTTTCATAAATCCAGCAAAAGCTTTGGGCCCTCTGTGTGGCAGTTTATCCAATATTTTCCCATTTTGTTCCCCTTTAGTCTTGAATTCAGCTTTTATATCTTCAAAATGTTTAGGCAGGAAAATGCGCTCTTGAATCAAAACATCTTTGATATAATCTAATTCTAAATCTCTAACTAATGATACACGTTTCTTAATAAGAACATCTATATCTTCTTCTGACATTCCATCATTGTCACCTAGAACATATAAACAATAAATGAGAAAATGAAAATTAGGATTATTAAATTTAAACACAACAAAAAGACACTTAAAAATCTGCATTGCTTTTATATTTATATATCGAATGGATGTATGTATGCATACATAAAGAAACCAGTCCAAACAGTGAAAACATTAAAAAAAACCAAAAAAAAACATATAACATAAGAACGTTAAATAATCAATACACCACATTGTCCAGCCACTCCTCTGTGTCAGGAGCAATTTCAAAATCAAACAGCACACAGAAGAAAACCATTCATTAATTTATGGATAGTGCTTTTTTAACTACATGATAAAAAATATCACCTGAAGAATCACTATCAGAGTCTGTAGATGAATTATCTGCACTCAGTAAAGCTGTGTCTCCCTCTGGAGAGCTTTCGTTTTCAATTTCATCTTCAGGTTCTACAATCTCTTGGACAGCAGACGCTTCCAAGTCTTCTGTTGAACTTCTCTCATCTCTTTCACATTGCATATCTGTTTCTAAATCTAGCAATATACCACTAATATCATTGTTGTTACCCTGTGCTTGGTGTGGATATTCATTTTCAATGCTTTCTGTTATTTCATCTATACTGTCCACCTCCAACAAATGTGGTATCAGTTCGGTGGTGTCCTTTCGAATCTCAACTATCTGGTGGGATAACACTGCTTCCATTAAGAGCTTGTGCCTGACACTCATGTTGGCTAATTTATGCCATGATCACACTAAAAGAAGAAATAACATAAATAAAACAGGGCACAAAATGACATCCCTTGCCCCATAAATCCGCCTCTTTCTGAAAAATTAGAATGGTTTTTTTTATAGATTTGTGCTGCTACACTTCTCAAAAGATGACAAGTGTTTTTTTATGTGCTACCACTCATAGACAAACAACAACGCCCCAGCCGTTTTAATCCAGCCAGTCGTGGTGTACTGATCTACTATTTAATTGTAATGAGTTATAATATTTCTAGGGCCATATTTAAAACATAGATATTCATGTGAAATTCGATTGAGGGGGGGGGGGGTATAGGGTATACAGCCCCAAGTTCCCAGAAAACAAAAACCCAAATCCCTGATCCCTAAGAAACAAAAATCAAAAATTCCAAATCCCATTAAATTATCCAGATTCCCAAGTCTTCACAATGTCCAAATCGTGGATGGGGGTGATGGGGGTGCAAATCAATTTCAAATTTTCTAATCCAGATCCCAGAAAATTAACCCATACTAAGTCCCTCCCTCTCATGTATGTCTGGCAACGTTATAATTTTTGGCAATAATATCATATGCATGGCAATAACTGTAGAATATGATACAAACCTCGATTGTTGCCAATAAAAAAGGTGAATCGTATCATCATGCATAATGTTTACATGTTGTCTGTTTCGTTGGTAACAAAAGTGAAAGTATACTGCTACCAAGCAATAATTGGAAAGGGCATGCGCACAGGCCCACGTTCAATAAGATCTCAACCTATATATATTCCAATAAATATTGAATTTATCACTTTGACAGATACCAGAAACAATTGACATATATCCGTTGGGTTGAAATGTTAAGGCTAACGTCAGCAACTGTGCAATTACACTTCCGGGTATGGTTATTGTATAGGTAAGCGATATAACCACGCGCGTTATTATATAACCACAAGGAAATTCCAAAAGCACAAGGAAAATAGGTGAAACTATTCGCTGAACAAAGCAATTGAATGGTAAGTGCAATTAATGGTTTGTTGATCTCAAAGTTACAATTTATTTTCATGTGCCATGCTTTTTTATAGACCAATAATGAATGCAAGACTAGACTGGCGTATGGTATTGTTTCAGGAATCAATTAAAATCCAACTCTATATTATAGTCTATAACTGATTGATCAGTACACACTGCATCGCGTTGAGGGACTGATTAGATGATCGGAGAGGGGGGTCAGCAAAGAAGAAACTAGGAACCAGACAAAGTATCTAGTTTTTGGACGTGGGTGCATTTAAGCAAATTCTATGTAGGTTATTGAACATAATTATATACAAAATGCACTATTCCAAATATAATTGGATATAGTGACCGCATGATACAAACCTCCATTGTTTTGGCAAACCACAACCGTGAAATTTACAACATTTTTGAACCTCCAGGCGATGGAGTATGACACACTTGCTGATTAAATTACAGATACTTCTGAATCATTTATAGCCTTCATGCATTTTTCTTTTCCATAGGATCAGAAAAAGAACCATGTAGGCTAGAAATACAATGCCATGTGTACAATTGCAGTGCAAAGACCGTCGTTAAAAATGGTATGTCCAAGTTTATTCCATTTTTACCATTGTACATGAAAATGTATATAAAGTTTATTACAATATCGACAGTCCAGAGCAAAAATCATTTATATTAAAGGATAATTTCTAAGAAAGATAACATCAGGATACACAAAAAGTAAAGCAATGATGATTTTGATGTTTTTGGCATACTTGGGCTTTTGGGGACCGTGGTTTCATTACATTCAATGACACATTTAGAATAAAAAAACATGTTTTGAATATTCTAAATACTAGTAGTAGTATAAATGATAATTCATTAGGGTATTTTTGACAATGTTTCTGATATAGGTTAGTTGCACAGTTCTTTTAAGAGCAACTTAAAGCTTAGAATTTGATTATTTTAACATCATAATCTGATGCATAATCGTGGCATATTTCAAATTTTACATGTTTGTCTTTCATTTCTAGGCTGATGAGTTTCCAAATGACAGAGATGGATTGGATGAGGCTGCAGGGGGAGAGGATGAAGATTCATTTACCATAGTGACAAGGGGGCCTGATGGTGCTGTCATTACAAAGTAAGATAATGGAGCTTTCACAAGGGTTTTTATATGTGTTAGAATATTTCCTAAGCCTCATTTTTTTAACAACTAAAATCAATTCTATTTTCTCGTGGTGGGACATTAAATGGGGTAAAATAGCTGTACCGTGAGTCACATCCCAGTTCCAAACCAGAATGGAACCCTTTATAGAAGGAAACTGAAAATAATTCTTTTGTCTGACTTGCCATTACTCCCCAAAAGAGAACATATATTGTAGGCCTGTACCCTCATCCTCTGATCGAATTTGGTATTGAACATTGAAGATGGGGTAGGGTAACCTGAATTGCAATATTTGAAAGCAATGTGAGGGGTGTTTTTTTGTTGTAAAGATATGCCTTCAAGTAAGTTTTATGCCTGTATGCAGTGCCACAACCATTTTCTAGGACCCCTCATTGCCTGTCCTATTTTTTTCCATGGAAAGGGGCAAAAATAGACCATTACAACTTTGATTTTTTTCAAGAAAACTAACTCTTAGTTGACTGTAATGACTATTTTGTCCAGTTGAAGGGAAAAGTAATTACATTTTCAGTTTTTGAATGAGCAAAACAATGCTGAAAAAAACTACAACTGTAAAGTAAAAACCTTGTTATTGTACACATTGTTAGTTAATCAATGTAGTTAAGTGCCTTTTTGTACTGCTTCTTATCTTGTTTACAGATATGATAAATACACAATATACACGTACATCTATAACCATGGTTAAATACTGTGTTTACATGATTCATTAGTGTAGGTGGTTTTTATTTTCTATGATCTCACCATAAGAATAGAACACAAACATGTTATCAAATTCATCCTTGTTGTAACAGGAATGACTATGACTCACAATATATCAGAGTTTTAATAGTCATATTACTCACTTTAATGTCATGGGTTCAGAATATGGTTGTTCTGCTGGCAATGATAGAGAAGGTAAAAATATATCAAAGGAGATAACATCATATTCATCAAAAACGAAAGGGAAGGCTAGCTGTAAGGTTGGTTTTATAAGATAACCAAGGTGAGCTGTTTTTCAATTCTGAATATTTAAAAGGATTGACTTCTGATAACCAATTCCATGTGAATAATTCCAATCGTAGGCAGGTATTAAAAAAAAACATGTTTGTGGTTGACCCCATGGCTGAAAAAAATCTCATGAGGGAGGGAGGAAAAAGTTTGTTTTTGTTTTTTAAACCCATTTAAGCAATGTAAGACTATGGAGGGTGACAGTATCAAAAGTTAACAAAGAGTAGTTTGTGGATTAAAATTGGCAAAGAATAAATATTGCTGAAAGGATGAATATTTTTTATATTTTATTTACAGTAAAATTCATTAATTTCTTGAATGTGTTAGATTTAAAGAATATATTCGTGTGACAGAAAGTTGAATGTATGCATTATTCAAAATATGCCTCATTCTGCTGAAGAATTATACTGTCACATGTGAGGACATATGATTTGATATGAATTTCCATATTTTCATCGGTGGATAGTAAAAATAGAATGAAGAACTTACCCTTAAAAAGTGAAATGGGTTGTACATACATGTATAGAAATAAGGGAAATTGATTGAACATTATGTCATCAGGTCAAGAATAAATCTGTTTCAGATGATGTTTTTTCCGTTATGTTTTTTCCCTATCATTTTTTCCACAGCTAGATATATTTAGTTTGTGTAAAACTTATTCATAATTATCTTTATAGTGAAGAAGCACCAACTGAAGAAACAAACCCTGAAAGTCCACAAACAAGGCATAGGGCATGGGTTAGTGATCAGTCATATACTATTGAACAAATTTTCAACTTGAATGAGATGAAGAAAGCAAAAAAGAAAAAAGGTAGGATGTTATCTCATGTAGAGTCACATTATCCATGCTCTGTTTTGTATGGACAAAAACCCTAAGGCCATGCTTTGCAATTTATGTGGAATGTATCAGATTCAGGTTTCCTTTGAACTTGAAGCTTTCAGCCTCTGGCCTGGTCTGTTTTTCATTTGGTTCTAGTTTGGTGGAATAGTAAAACAACTTCAAGAAGAGAAATAAATGTCTCAAATAATCGTTTTCTATAAAAAAATAATGCTATGAAAGTATATATTTTTGGCTTCAGGTAAACCTAATGCACAGTTTGATGCCACTCAAATTTCTGTGCACTTTATTAAACATGAAAATGATAATATGGGACATATATCTTCATGCATATAAAAAATAGCAATTAGACCCTCACCACCCCCCCCCTTAAGATAATAATAATAATAGTGTTCATTTATATGGCGCAAATTTACAGTCTGTTTCTATGAGCTCAGCTATTTCCTGGCCAAACACACTCCATATATCTTTCCCATCCTCCCTGGGGAGTGTACAGTGCAATACTTTGCAGCTCTAGCCAATCATTTTCGTCCTAAATGCTAGTACCCATTTCAGTGTGCATGCATGCCCTTCATTTCAAAACATATGAAAATACAGAAATTATATTTTGATTTTGATTTTGATTATTTATTAGCAAAAATAATTTTACACACATATAAAGAAAAAAAGAACAGAAGTGTTTTAAAAACACTTGTTTAGTTCCTAGTACACATATCATAACATTAAAGCATTACTATGAAAAAAACAAAAAATTAAGTGTCACATTGAGAAAGAAGGCTAAAATTATACAATATTAATAGGTACACCATATTTACATATTTACATTTTTTTATGGTTCTTCAAATAGGATTTTCTCTTTACTATACAGATTTAATTCATGTTGCAAGCAACAAGATGGTTGCTCAACTTCAAGTAGGAGAGGCAGATAGTCATTTTCAATTAGAATTATTACCATCATGTGAACCAACTACAACATCATCAGGTGACGAAAGAAGAAGTCATGTGTTAAGTGAAATTACACCACAGGAGTATCAGCTGAAGGACATAATGGAAAACAATCCTGAGAGAATAAAAAACCCACTTAAGGAAAAATATGGTGTTACCCTTTGTAATGTCTCTCTTGGCTGTTTGTTGATAGAGCTACAGTTCGAAACACTTTCAGGATTTCAACATTTCATGAAAGATTATAATGAAAACATCATTCCTAAGCTTCTGAGAGATGCTATACCAATGGAGTCTGAAGGTCAACCAATTACTGCTGCTGTAACCATCCCACCAGAAGACATAACAAGAGTTGAAGACTATTTGAAAGAGATAGAAACCTCCAAATGTAAGAGTCTGTAATTAAATATGAATTCTGAGCTATCATAATAATGTATAATTTCTTTTCAATGAAGTATCTTTTATCTTACAGTATGGAGTCTCACGTCGATACGACGTATGAGTAGCCAGTATCTTACAGTATATGCAGTGAAATATACATGTATATGAAAGTAAACTTCAAAAATTATTTCTTATAATGTGATTAATCGACACATTTTATACTTTTTCAAAGCAAGAACTAAGGGGAAACGGAAGTACTGTACATGTATTTTAAAATCATAATCTTAGATCATTATATTCAACTCATCAGTTAGCAGGTAAATTAAAGTGTAAGGTTTTGATTTGGCTTCAGTGGTGTAGTGGTTAGCATAGCTGACTACAAGGCCAAAAATACGGTACAATCCAGAAAAATAATGTTTTTTTCCATAGCTCTTACGTCCAGGGAACCATAGCTGGCTGAATCAAATACATGGGGGTCAACGCAGAGTAGAGCTCTGCATGAATGGACTACAAACAAACATACAAACATACCAACAAACAAACAAACAATCTGGTCATGTAAGAATGTAAAATCTATTCTGTTTCAAGCTGGAAGACTAAACCAACCTGTCAGATTCATATATTGCCCGGAAAAGAAAAGATGGTATTGGTTTGTAGATCCTGATGGTAAATACTTCTTTAGTTTGGACACAGAAAAGGTACAGGGTGGTGCTTACAAAGATCAAGTGCCAAAGGAAGAGTATATACAGGCCATCAGAGAATTGAAAGAATACAGTCCTGAGCCAAATGATACAAAAAAATCAGAGGAATGTCTTGTGTGTAAGTAATGAAAAGAATTTTTAAAATGTTTTAGAAACATACATCAGTATACATTGTGCTTATATAATATTGTACAAAAGTAAGACTCCATACATACATATAATTATATGTAGCCTCTTCAATTAATTTTTTGAAATAAAACCAATCAAATGTCTTGTGACATTCTTTGCTATGGTACAGGTCTGCAATCATCTAGTCTGTGGTTTATTATCTTTTGAACCAAAACCATTAGGAAACCAATGTAATATATGAGCATAGCTATGTAATTTATAAATGAATACATCTTGATGTGTCATTATTACCTTTTCAGCAATTATTTTTTTGTTAATTTTTTATTATTTGATTCAATCGAAAAATGTGCTCTGTAGTCATTTTCAGTAAGTCTTTTCACAGCGGACTGTTACTGACTTTTTCCCCTTCTTTTTTCATAAGGCAAAGCAAGAGATATTGGTCCAGATAATGTGTGTGAAGAGGCTATACCATCTGAATCATCATATCAACCAGGTATTATGCATCAAAACCCTTTTCTCCACTACAAGCCTTGATTTATTTATCAACAAAGAAATCAGTTGTATATTTGGTCATCTAGTAGAGTTACTATTTGTATCTGTTTGTCTTGTGTGAAAACAATCATATTTTCCCCATGAAAATGGACCATTTTTGTGCACTTGACTTATAAAATTCCTCAATATTTTTAGAGAAATGCTCTCAATTCTATATTTGTTTCAATTATCTATAATGATAAATATGTGCCCATGAAGTATTCTTGGAATCTTAATTTTTAATTACTACTTGGAATCATTTGCACAGTGAAAATTACCATAGAGATAAAAATGTCATCAGATGTAACAGAACTCCAATCTCAAGAAGGAGACTCAGGGTTAACACTGTCTACCCATCCTGATGACTTGGAGCTCAGCATTGAAGCTGCCCTTGATCCCCAAGAAAAACAGAGTAGTCCATTGGGTTCTGTAACACAGCAACAAGACCCAATGGAGGGTATTAAAGAGGTAGCTTTAAAACTTCTGTCGAATTCAATGAAATAAAACTTTTTGCACAACTCCAAACAATTTAGGTGATTCACAAATTGTGGTACAGTTAAATGAAAAAAATAATTCTTTTGACGAAATGGCTGAAATTATATGAATGCTGGAATGAATATAATCAAACATTACATCGTAGGCTATGCCCATGGTTATAACAATATTATATTTATTTCTTGGCATTTTCTTTCATCTTCAAGGAACCTGAAATTAGTAAGCAATTGGTCAAAGATGCAAGTGAATCTGACAAGACAATGGAAGACTGGGAAATACATGTAAATATGATCCTTTTGTTACTAGATCAAAAGTATTTACTAAAATTGCTAAATGCCATTATAGCACAGAATATCACAGAAGTAGATTATTAGAAGTACTGTATGTGATGAATGGTTATTTATTTCCAATAAGTCTGAAAAATTAAGTTTTCTTTTAGGTCATCATATTTTTAAAATATTGTGAAAGAATCATATTTTTTCATGTGTACATTTATATTGACAAGCAAAATGTTCAAATCAAATAAAATTAAATAGATATCCTCTTATAGATATCCATAAGAGGATATCTTTCTCCTTCCTTTGTAAGAAAATCCTTTTTTGTACATGAATTATTTCATTTCAATCTTCAAAATTTCTAAACTTACTTCAATTTCTTTTTTAGGGTCTATCCGAGGTGTTGACTAATGGCAAGTTAGATATGGAAGTTGTTAAAAACATTGAAACCAAAAGAGATGAATGGAAAACCAAAGCCATACACTTGGGATTCTTTGGTATCAAAGGGGTTATGATGGAAGCAACTGTGAAAAGAGTTTTATTTACACTAAATATTCTTGAGAGAAACAAAAGTGTCCTTCCTGAAGGCTTTAAATACAGCAACCCACACCAATGCAATATGAATGTATGGGACATCAATGAAACTCCGGATGAAAGTGGGGTAATTGCTAAAGGACTATTTGAAGGGAAATTTCCTATGATTTTTATTGTACTCGACCCTGATATGGATGATTTGAATCCATGGATCAGAATGGCTGGAAGAGCATTGAAACGTGATGCCAAGGTCTCATTCATCAGCACAAAGGACCCTGCCCTCACCAAGAAACAATTGAAAGAGATGATGGTAAAAGAACATTTTGCAAAACTAAGCTTCAATGTTCACTTTTTATCTCCTGATGATATGACAGATGAAGTGCAACTCCATGATAACTTGATGGATGATATGCTTAAATCTATTCCAACAGGTATTTTCCAGCAGACAATCTACCAAGTTAGGCCTACAAATACTAAGTATATTGGTCTAAAATCTAGTGTTCTCCATAATCGCATATGGAGGACTGCCCTACTTGCCATAACGGACAGTGGAGCAGAGGCAGTGCCTGGGACCTCGGTGACATGTAATCTTGATGTCTTAGTAAATGAAGCTGAATTTTACTTTGCGAATTATCATCTAGGAGATTCTGAAATTATGAAGAATTTCACAGGAAAGGATCCTTCACTAGCTGAAATTGTGTATGGAGGTAACAAGGAGCAGGATGTTAGCAAAGCATATATCATAGAGATTCTGAAAAAAAATGAAACATGTGGTTTATGGGTAATGTCCTACTTGCCAGGTTTGAGCACTCTTTTATCTTATCCTAGAAGTTATAGTGCTTGCTACTACACATTAAAGAACATTCTAGAGAGAGCTGCTGCAGATGCTGAAAATCTCTTAGCCCAATACAATGAGAAAGTTTAGACATTGTAAAAAGCAAAGCAAGACTACCATGGATTTCTTGAGCATAAACTCTATTGTTCTATGATTGAGGGAAAAAATGGATCTGTTAGGGAGACATTTGAATGATACTCTGCTGCTAATTGGGTGGCATTTGCTATTCCTCCAGACTCACAGGCTACATAATCATAAACCTTAGGTTATATTTCTTGGAGAATTATTTGAATATAATCCTTTTAGTAGTAATGTTCTAACGAACAAAGTTAAGAGCATACAAAAGATATGGAATGTGAAATGAGTTGTCATAGATTCCGGTTTATTGGATTTTGAAAGCCATATATTCACTTTTATACAACCTAGAATTACTTATACATGTAGTCTTCTATTCAGTCACGTTTACTGAAAGAGGACCACTGACAGATGTTACAACTGAGGTCTGAAAATGTGAAGTTGTTTAAAAAGAAATATGTAGATTTGTTTATATAGAACATTTCGAGTACTGGGACTAAACTGCGTAGTTTTAGGTCTTCTACTTGGTCATTCATATGAAAATTATGTTACACATATGTACAAATCAAGCAATATCATATCATACACTGAAAATGTATTGTTAATTGTAAAACTGAATTATCTTTGTACCTGACAAATTTTCAACTATAAACAAATTTATGAAATAAAAACATTTCAAAAACACACCACCTTTAACTTTTACTGACTTATTAATTCTCTTTCAATTTTGAAATTGTGTGCAATTGTCTTAACCAAACACGTTTCACTTGGTCCATCTGAGGGCTTACCTTGGAGTCTTTTGGCACCATAAGGTTGCAAATACCACCATTTTGGAAAAATGTGGAATAGGTAATATCATCTGTATCTGAAGTTAGAGGCGCTTGTTATGGGCTGGCCTGGCTCCATACACAGAAAGGACCACAGGCTTCTACCTAGAGGTAGGCTGAAGATGAAATATTGTGTGATGCAGAATTTCATAAAAAGGGGTGGCTGGAATAATTGCTAATTGTAATCAGGAACAGAATGTTGACAAAGAAACGACTGAAACAGTAGTGCATTGACTATTTTACCACTTTATTGACAGAATTCATAGAATTATCCTGTCATTCAGCACTTGAAACTATCCCTTGGAACTAAATCAACAGCCAAAGATGGTGAAAATCTTCTGACTCAATGTGTAATTCTTGATCTAATCAAAGATTTTATCAAAAAAGACTTTTGAATTGTGAAGACAATCAAGCTAAAATTAGTTATTATTATCAATGTACTTAAAAAACCCCATCAGTTTAACTAGTTGGACTTGATGCAAATGTAAATGAAAATAGATATCAGTTTATTAATCCACGGACACAAATAATATACAGCAACTTGGCTGCAACAAAATCCAGTGACTGGATTGAAAGTTATGGAAAAATAAAATTTCTAACATGAAGTTTTAGGTTTTTTTTATAATTCATAAATAATGTACAGATAAGCTTACATCAAAACAGCAACAAAGGTAAATTCTTTTATAACATTCATAACATTTTACAGTTTACAACCTACCCACAATATGCTGAGTTAATTTGCAGTTTTCTTGGGCACTTCGTAATTGTTTTATATTTCAGTCTTATTTTTTATGGTGTAAAGTTATTTCTATCTCATATTGATATATATTTATGACATTACCCTTTCATTATTTCTAGAAGGAAGTAGAAATTGAAACCTAACAACTAAAGAGACTGAAAATATATGAAAAGTATGAGAACAACAAAATTATGGCAAAGTTTGATAAAGGACAAATTATTATTTATTGTTAAAATCATGTTTCATTACGCACTCCGGTCATCTTCTATAAATTAGTGTCCAAATAATCATTAGATTAACAATTGTACCAAATGTTTGGTACTTTACAACATCCATAACATTCCTTGGCATCCCTACACAAGTCACACCATTGGAAAGATGAAGACTTGAACTTTAAATTGTCCCTTTTCCCCATGATCCAAAACTTGGCAGTTAAACAAGTGTGTGTGAAAAAAACTATTAGAATAATTTAGATGTAAAAGAAACCGGAAAAAGGGACTAGGTTGGGTATTTGAAGCTTTTGAATTTGAAAAAATGCTGAGTTAAACTTTACAGCCTATCTTATCAATAATTTAGAGACACTTTTCAAGTCTAAAAGATCTCCACTAGCACTATAAAATGCACCAATGTGAGGCACAGATCAGCTGTGGGGTCCTAAGAAGTCAAAAAGATTCCAGATGCTCTCTGGTGGATACTTGATAGAGTTAACTTTTGTTGTCTATAAAAGATATTGTAAAGTATCTTTATATGCAATTTATAAAATTTGATTTGGTTACACTTTTTATCTTACAATGATCTATCCAAATCTATCATTTGATGCATCTTTGTCAGCCTTTCCTCTATCTTAGCATCACAATGCATGTCCTGTGGGATCACTTACATAAGACAGGAAAATGGTAACCATATCATTTTTTTAGCTCGAGGTAGTTCAAATGACAGATAGTTGCCTTATATATATTACAAGTAACTATAAAGAAATCTTTTAAGTCTTTTAATTCAAATTAATCATGGCTTGGTCTTGATCAAATGAATGGACTTAGCAAAATTAGAACACTTGCCCAAGTAATTTGGTCCCATATATTTCATACATGCCTGTTTTCCAAACACAAAAGAAACATATTGCTCAAAATTATTGACCCATTGTATAGCAATTGGAACATGCAAAACTCAATATTTTTATTTCACCAAGACATTGTATCCAATCTGGATTTGGATTGAACTCATTCTTTCATCCACAATTAAGTACATTAAAAATATATGCATGCGTAAACATAATACATATAAAAACACCATATCACTTCTTTATTTCACTAATACAAATGACATTTATTATTATTATTATTATTATTATTATTATTATTATTACAACAATATAATGATATGTGCATTTGCAGAAGTATGGAACTTCTCCATTAGTTTAACAGTATTTCCTATGTT
>JAVSBT010492971.1:0-10990 GCA_033118115.1 Pharyngocirrus eroticus
AATAAAAACAATTCGTAGAGTAGACTGCGCAGAACCTGAATATTAATTAGGGAGATAAATCAGGTGCGACATCTGATTGTGCCACCGTCCCATTGAATTATATTTCACTGGCTAGGAGTGTTCAAACTGCTCAGTTTATCATTATATCTCAATGATATAATCACACATAAGTTGTCTGGTTATGCACATTTTTTTTTTTTAAACTATTAGGGCGATGGCTCTCAATAACTTCCACAAAGAAGCTATTGTTTCAGTGAGAGCCTTTCATTGATTTGAACAATTCTGATAATATCGGCTATTTCAATTATCCCATTACATTAGAGAATGAAAAAATAAATGAAAATTTACTAAATGCAATAAGAAATAATCAAAAATACCTGATTTTGTACTCTTAGATATCATTTTGCTTGAAGTGAAATCCTGAACACACAAATATTTTTAATTCTACAGTTTTTTTATGGAATAAACACTTTTTATTTGTTCACCTTTGAAATAATTCATTTAATAGAGACTATGGTCAAACAAAGTGGTATATCTATACATCATTGATTTTTTTCACTTACCACTGTGTAAAGAAGAACGACTTTTATTAGATCAAATATTGAATTGTTTAGTTAGCCACAGTAGAACCTTTCTGTTGAACCACCAAAACATTAATATTCAATCTGAGGAAGTCAAAGTTACCCAGTTTATCTTGTGAAAACCCATGTCAAGACTTTATACCCTTGGGATATACAATAAACACTTTTTAAAAATTGCCAAAATATTTCTCAACTTTTTCTCAACTCAAGTTTCTCTGTGTATGGGACTGCAGTATTGAACCATAAATGGGAGGGGGAAGGTCTAGTCACAAAGGTTTATTGCTTGATCTTCTGTTGTCAATCACTAGATAAGTGAAATCATGTTTTTCACATTAATTGAAAGAATTCTTTGAAAGTATTAGCACACTGCTTGACACACTATTGTAAAATATGGAGAAGATATTCATGTTTTGTGCATCAGTCATTTTGGTGATAGGTTGTAAGTAAAAGGCTTTTATTTTTTTTATTTTTTTTTATCAATGGTATCGCTCACTTGTAGCTTTTGATTATACCAGCTATCAGCTTTCAATGAAGGCAACAGCAACAATAAACATTGAACTTTTTCGTGATGTACTGTGCATGGATCTATTCCTACTGTCTGATTTATGCTTTTCAACAACTACAAAATCATCTAAAAAAGAGGATGGAGTTATTACTAAGGCTGCAGTGACCTAGCATTAATACTAAAATAGAGAATTACATAAAACTTTCCAATAACATAGAGAATATTCTATTAAAAACAATGCAACAAAAATCTTTGTAGATTACAATAGTTTTTTTAAAAAACAAAGCCAGTAAATAATTCATGCTAAATTATGACAGACATGTAAAATGAATAATGCAAACTTAATATAACAGTATATTGAATATTTTCTAAAAACAACCAAAGTGCAGGGACAAGTTATTTGATTTCATGAATTGTAGCCCAATAGTAAGTTGTGATCCTTTGGTTGAGTATGTCAAAGACTGTTACACCAAATTTGCTCAAATTTACAGTGGCTACAGCTTCTAGATGTCCCAGCTATTGTAACGCTGACCATCAGTTCATGCCTGCCATGAATTGCACCATGGCTTTTTGTTGCGGTACCCCAAATGAACGGACTTGTTGTACAGATTATTTTGAAGAACTAACTGACCTTCCACCTGATGTTGTAGAAGGCGCTTGCAATGCAAACCAAACTATGCAAGTTATACCACATAATCATGCTGCTAGTCAAATAGGAGATTTGAAGTAAGTTGTTTCAAATAGATTGGGGTGAACAAATATGTGTCATTATTATTATCATTATTATTACTATCGTTATTATCATTATTAGTATCAATATAATAATTATTATCATCATTAATCACATAAGCATAAGCAAAGCTTGAATTCGATGGCATGAATCGAAATCTCTCAACTATAAGTAGAAAAAAGATATAGATTTTTATAGAAACATAAAATTAAAGATGGAAAGTGATATTTTTTAACATGTTTTATTCAATATGAAAACGTCTCTATTTTACTTCAATGAGACATAATTAAATTCTCAAATGGCTGTATCCGTTAAGGAAACATGAAAATATAATAATTAATATACATTTACTACAGAGCTAAAATAACTTTTAAAATCACTGACATCAATTGCCAGTGCAGTTGAATTAATTCCTGACCCCATATTTTTATTTCAGTATCATTCTAATACAGCTTGGTTTAGTCTCATGGAACCTGATCATGTGGATGGCTTATATTGTTTGATCTTGAGGTTTGACTGACATGATTCAAGCCAGGATGTGAACTATGATGACCTTAACAAGGATCTGATGCAGACCTGACTTGCAGATTATATCAAAACCACCTTTTAAAAGAATTATTGAAACCAGTAAAAAATATGATAAATAATGACAATACTTATTATACCTTTATTGTCCATTTTTTTGAATTTTTCCTTTCAACAAGTATAGCAAATACAAATTATGAAAAAGACAAACAAACAAATACAAAGAGAGAATTATGACAATAAGAATAAGGCTAAAAATGCAATGCATTGCAGTAAAAATAGATATTGGGGCTAGATTAAGACAATGCAATTTCAGTAATTAAAGATTAAACCCTTTCACACATTTCCAGTTTTGACTTTTGATCATTCATTAAAAAATTTCAAGTGGTTGACATTTTAGTTACTAAGATGAAACCAGATGAAGGTTTTGTTATTCTATATTTCTGTCATACACAGGAAGATAACAAACTGATCCTTTCCACTTTAAAAATCACTTTCCTTTTACACAACTTTTAAGGAGGAGCCTTACAATGAAAGGAGTAAATACCAGTCTGTGTAGTCTTTTGAAATAGAGTTCTCATAAGAAAAATTGTCTCTTTGTCATCAATTCAAGCATTATGCAATCTGTTTCAATGGGTTATGTCTGACCCTGTACAGAAAAAGAAGATCAAAAATATTACTTCACTTAAAAAATGTGTATGGGAAAGAGAGAGAGAGAGAGAGAGAGAGAGAGAGGGAGAGGGAGAGGGAGAGAGAGAGAGAGAGAGAGAGAGAGAGAATATGTGTTAAAGAGGAACTCAAAGCTAAATCTTTGCTAAAGAAATCAACCAATGTAAACAGGGCTTAAACAGGGCACGGTAGCGCAAAGTACTGACACACTGACTTTAGAAGAAAAGACAAATGTCATGAATCAGATGGTATCCTGTGTTAAACAAAAATTTGAATTATAATAGGTACAGTGCTTAAATAGATTGTTTCTAGGGTTTATTACCATTGTTATGTAACATTTCATATTATAGGGAAACAAGCATGACATTTCTGATTCACATAGCATATATGAAAAACACCTTTTGACTAATTTTCTAACCAGGTTATACCAGTTTTGCCTCCAGTTTTTCACTTTTTCAAAAAGTTTTTCCTTTCTTTCCACAAGTTCTTAACTTTACTTCAATTATCCACCTTTTAGAAGGTTTCACAAGTTACTGGAGTTGGAATTTTTTCATTTCTAAGAATAAGATAAGTGTATGATCTAGAGTATTAGATATTTTTAAAACTTTCAATTTCTTTTTGTAAAAGTTTTCAAGAAACTACCAGGGCACAAACTGATGTCAATTCATTCTATTCACATAACTCAACCAGGAAGATATCAAATTGAAGCTTTTCCATATAAATAATAATTGTCAAGAATACACACAAAGAAGATACAACAAAGTTGCTCATGAGTGTCTTACGTTCTTTGTCATTTATTCAAGCATTGCGAAATCTGTGTATGAAATACTTACAGGACATACCAAAATATTTGTATATCCCTGGTATATACATGTATATAACCCTGTACAATATAGAAATGGTAAAGCCTATACTTCAGTTCAATTCAAATACATTCCTTGTATTGGAACATTATTTGAATTTCACTCTACAGTTTTGATTTAAGTGTATCCCTGATTGGACCAAGACTTTTTTGCAGAGATACATTACCTCTTATGAGTGTGAATATTTTTGATTTTACATAAACATGCAGATATATGATCTACCATAGAAGCAATAGTACATGTATATTCAAAGTACTGGTAAGTGTATATTCAAAGTTTTCTCTTTTTTGAAGAAAATTTATTCATGGATCTTTTTGACCAAAAATAATCCAATCTCTTCCTTCAATAATGTCAGAGCAGAAGTTGTTAGCGATGCATCACTGTATTCAGATCAAAAGAAATTCCAAATAAGGTTGGTTTGTAAGGAGCTTTATTTACTAACCAGGAAGACAACTTTCAAAATATGATACACCTGTTCTGTAGTAACTCTTATGTGTGGGAACAAGGAAGGATTTTATTTGATTCAAAAGCTATTACAAGTTGATATACTGTATACATATTTTACATATCATCCCCTGGAAACCATTTTCAATACAGTTTGACAGACTAGCAACTACAATCATAGTAAGTAACAATATATTTCTTGAAATTGAATTATATGAATTAACAAAATGATAAGTGTCACAGTTTGTTTAATAATGTTTTCTCATAACACACTTAGTGCATAGAAGATCTCAAATGATATGGGCTGTGAGGTTTCATAAAGTACAATGTTTCTCTGCTGAGATTAAACTCAATGTTGGTGTCATATCGTCTTCTTTTGAGCCTTTTCTCAGATAATAACATATCGGTCTCTTGTTTTTAATGTTGATAAATCTGTACATAATGTCATAGATACATGTAGATTTTTTTTTTTAAATCCCATTTTGAATTCAGTGAAGAATGCCATATAGTATGAACAGTGTAATCCCCTATTAATAGTATTATCATTTTGTTTCATAAAATATTATTAAATATTTATTTTATTAGAGATATATTTACATAATTGCATTTACATAATTATGAAGACTTAGTATACTTGTATGACAATATTCAGCAGTTTGCTAATGTCAAAACATAAAATGAAGACTTTACTATATTTGGTAACACAAGGACCTATATTATAGTATATATAATTATGTATGTCTAATGTAATGTGTGTCTATCAAATGATCGAAATACCGATACAATGAATGAGGATTCATAAACAGGAAGATAATGAAATATTGGTAAAGGCTTTAAATATCATTTTGTGCAATTCTTATTTTAAGTTGCATTACTGCATGATTATTTCTATTTTCAGTTCTTTTTTAAATGATGTCCTTTGCTGTTACTCAGCTTTGACTTCCAACATTTAAACATGGTCTATTGGGTATGTTGGTGGTTCAGGGTCATTGTATCCGTCACCCTTATTGGCTCTTTCATCACAGATGCTGAAAGTAAGATTCTATGGTTAACCTTAAATCAAATTTTGATTTTCAATATATGGGAACAGTTCAATATTTTAAAAAGTAAATATAATTTTTGAATTACAGAGAATTTAGTTTAATATTTATGAATTCTTGATGTACTTTTTTTTATTTGTGTATGAATCTGGACACTTACTCTATGCTTCTTGCCTTTTCCCTCTTTTACATTTACAGGATATTGTAGATTTGGTAGAGAACCCTATTGCACTGTCCAATGCCATTGTGACTGTGATCAAAATACTGGAAACTGTACCAATGGGACATGTGATCCTGGATGGAGTGGACCACAATGTCAAATAGGTAAGAGGGTTATTGTATATCTCTCTTGGTGTATACCTTTTGATTAAATGTTTTTTCTTTTTCCTTCACAGTCTTGAATTATGTTAGAAATCTTCTTTTGTCTCAGTTCATAGCGCCAATGATTCAAAATCACCAGCACAGTATGGGCGTGATGCAGTCGCACCCCAGAAACTTCACGGCTTGATATAAATAAATATTCACCATTCCATGACCATGTATTCCTATTCTTTTTAGGAAATGTAGCCCTTGGCAAGAAATCTTATTGCAATCAAGCTGACAGGAATCCTCCTTCAAATCCAACACTCGCAGTAGATGGTAACATTAGTACAGAGATCAGTTCACTGATAGGTTCTAAACCTTTTGTTCCTACAGCCTTTTGGTATGTAGATCTTGGAAAAAAGCATATGATTTTAAACATCACCATAGTACATAATGGTAAGATATCATTTTTTCAAAATTGTTTTCACTGTACAACTCTTGTCCCCTCTCCTTCAATTTCCTTCTTTATATTGTAGTGTTTTGACAAAATTGCCCTAATCGTGTCAATAATTACAGACATTTGTTGCTATTTTTACTTCTAATAAAGATCATAAATTTCAGATCCCAACAGTTTTATGAACACAGATTTGGTATTTGGAAACTCAACATCTTTTCCCAAGAAAATCAATTTCCCTGGGGTAACAACATCACCATACAGGGCAAATAATCTAAGCATTATTACGCGGTATGTTGGTATAATGAAACACAACAAAAATAGCCCAAAAGAAGTTAAGATAAAAGAATTTATAGCTTTTGGATACAAGTACCTAGGTAAGAGCTTACATACTATATAAATTAGAAAAGTTGTTAATTTCCAGCCTTTTCTCTCAATGTATTAGTGAAAACAGTTTGATCAAGTAACAACTCACACTTTCTACTTGTCTTGTAAATAATCACTTGTGTTTATATTATCATGTATATATATTATGTATATATTTCTCTTTAACTTCTTTTGTATATATTCTATCACTTTTGTAAATACCCTCTAGAGGGCCTTTTGAAAATTGATGTTGTACGTTGCAAAGGTTTTAACCTCATAAATAAAGCATTTATTATTATTATTATTATTATTATCAGTATTATTATTATTATTATATCATAAATACATTGCTCTTCCAAGTTTAATAAAAAGGAAGTTATAAATAGAATTAAAAAAAAACTCTTCAATCAATCAAGCAATTAATCAAGCAATAATCATCCGTACAACCATCTCATTGGTGTAACCATAATAGATTGTACTGACTGTGATGGACACTGCAATGACAAAACAGGATGTTTTAAGTGTAAAGATGGGAGACTTCCACAGGACTGTAAGAGAGGTAAGAATCACTAGATAAGAATTCTATCATCTTTGGGACATTATAAAGAGAACTAATGTGCGGTGACTCATGTGATTTTTTTTTTTAAACTGTTGGTACACATCTATTTACACTCTTAGAAAAGACCGGGTCGTGATGTTTTGTGTTATTAGTGATATTTAGTGGTAAATCGAGTCAATATTAGATCTAGTGGTACCAAAATATCACTGTTGTTGCTATTCTCTTATTAGTGAAAACAACCAATATTAATTGGTAATGTGAATCTAGAGTCAACCCCATTTTACCACTAGATATCACTAATAACACAAAACATCACTACATGTTTTTTCTAAGAGTGTATAATGATGAAATGATGCCAAATACAACATCTTTAAGGTGTCATGGGGGTCTAATTGCTATTTTTGATATGCACTAACATATGTCCCAAATAATCATTTTCTTTAAAAGATAATGGTATAAAAGTATATGTTTTTAGCTTTAGGACATCTTAAGCCACAGTTTGATGTCACTCAAATTTATTTGAATTTTATTTAGCATACAAAAAAAATAGAAAAAAAAAAAAAAAAAAAAAAATATTTTTAAAAACGTCACCTGGAGATTTTTTTTTTTTAAGATATTAAAAAACAAATCCCATCATCTTTAAGAGCATGATGATAGCTTAAATATAGTGTCTCAGAATTTTTATATCACTTTTCAAAATGAAAATATGACTATTTGAAGTGATAAAAGTCATTGAAAAATAGGCTATTTTGAAAACTACCAATTTTCAGCCCACTTTTGTCAATTCAAATAGCCACACATTTCTCTTGAAGAGAGCTATATTCATATAAACACACAATAATAAAGCTATAACCATGCACTAAAAGATGATGTGTGGTTTATTTTGATATCTCAAAAAATCAAACTCTCCATGTGGCTTGGAAATAAAATGTAAAACATTTTTTTTCGTGTTTTTTTATACGTTAAATAAAATTGAAATAAATTTGAGTGACATCAAACTCTGGCTAAAGATGTCTTAAAGCCAAAAATATATACTTTTATAGCATTATCTTTTATAGAAAATGATTATTTGGGACATATGTTAGTGCATATCAAAAAATGCAATTAGACCCTCACGACGCCTTAATACAGAATATTTACATAAAGATCAATTACCCAATTTTATATTCATTCATCTTTGTTCATTCTATTAACTTACTATTTATTGCAGGGACAGAAAGATTTGGAAACAATGGTATATTTGAATGCCATTGTAAAGAAGGGAATACTTGCTACCCACACACAGGGGCTTGCAGTGATGGGTGTGCAGATGGATGGGGAAGTGAACAATGCCAAACAGGTATAGTATAAACACAGTCTAAAGACAATTTTCCAAATTCTAGAAATTTAGACAAATGGCTTCTTTTACGAACGAACGCAGTAACCATTTCTTTTGTCATTGTATGGTGGTACATGGTGTTAATACCAGGGGTCAACTTAAGGGCATGTTAGGGGGCTCCTAATGGACAGTGGATGTCTCCTACAGTCCGAGGTATGAAGAAATGTCAATAGTAGAGATAGGTTGGGACAGTGCATTAAAATACAGGACAGTCGGTTTTTGCAGGCATACTTGTATTGTAGAATTTTTTCAGGTGCGCCTACAATGGAAAAAGAAAATCCTAGTGTTGACCCCTGAATAAATGATTATCATAATCATAGAAATTAGTTGCCAGAAATAGATTTGTGTCTGTGTAAAAATTAACCTGGCATGACAGCACATTTCATTAACAAAATGGGTAAACAGAGACAAAATCATAAATATGTGACATTTACATGATTTAGATAAAAGTAACATCTAAAATTTTTTTTTTTTGTCTGAATTATTAGAGATTCACATTTCAATGTAATGATATTTTATCCAATTTATAGGAAATGTTGCTTACAACAAAGAGACTTTTCAAAGTGGAACATATCCTGGTTTTGAAGCTTCCTTAGCTGTTGATGGAAGTCTCTCAAACGATCCCTCACAGTGTACAACTGCTTGGTCACAATTTGCAACTGGTGAAAAAGGATGGTGGCAGGTGGACTTGGGAAGGGTGCACAGAGTCAAATCAGTGTCTCTTTTCAATACAAAAAGCAGTATGTAAAATATGTTTCAATATATATAAAAAATAAAAAAAGTTGACATGTAAAAAAACCCACCTTAAATCAACTCCTTCAATTCTTAAAATATCAAAATACAAAAACAATCTAAATTAAGAGCATGTTTATAGCTTCAAAATCGTGTTTTTATAAATAAATGTTGCTGTTCATTGTTTTTAATAAGCTGCAGAAAGATACAAAAATTAACCAAATTTGACCATTTATCAAAAATGCAAAAATTTGGTCAATTATTTTTCTTTCAGCAGCTAATAAAAAACAATGAACATCAACATTAAGATATCAAAACACAATTTTGAGGCTTCGAAAAAAAGACATAGAATTTCTATGGAAATGGAATAATAGATATTTTAATCATCTTTTATGGCAGGTTAAAACCTTGTCTATCCTTAATAAAACAACATCAGTCTGAGAATTTATATTTATAGGTAACACTGGTAAAAGGTTAACAGATATCAAAGTAACAGTTAGTAACAGCAGTTCAGGATTCGTCTCTCACCAAGAAAATTGTGGTATATTTACTGAGCAAGTTCCCATTGGTGGCAATTCAACAATTAATTGTAAGGCATATTTGGTTGGAAGATATGTCACTGTGCATAGAAACCTTGGAAAAGCATTAAAGAGTATTACTTTATGTGAGGTCATTGTGAAGGGACATCCTTTCTTTGGTAAGTACAATATCCATTTGTACTACAACCCAAACTATTGAAGAGAGATAAGCCCAGTTTCATGATTCTATGTAAAAATGAAAAACCTTATTTAGTAAGGAAAGAAACATTTAAAGACATAATGAATTTAAGGAATAATATCGAAGGCACCAAACTTGATGTAAAATGTACTTATAAAAAGTGTGTTATGGCATAAAAGGCAAATGTGTTGATCTGCACTAAAATTATCTCACATTTAAAAAAAAATCAACATGTATTCACTGCTACATGGGTAAGCATACAAAAATATTTTTCCTCTGGCCCATATTCAAATACTGGCCTGTACCCCAAATCCATTGCTTGGGCCTATTTCCATTGTTTAAATGTCTAAATCATTGGAAGAGTTGGGGTAATGGGGGTGGGATGGATGTGAAACTATTCCTGTAAGGAAAGAGTTGTTGTGCATGGATCTATTCCAGGCCTACAGGGGTGCCAACTCATTTACACTTGCACTTATCAAAAAGGATAAAAGGTCTATTTAACTAGATCATTAGGCTCTAATGGCTGAAGATGTGTACCCCTGATTATTAAAGTATGTAACACAGAAGCAATCTTGGGGTTGAACAGGCATCTCTTTTTTATCAAATTCAAATAAAACTGAGTTGTGAATTTCATCTGAATTATATTATATTTTTCAAACTTTAAGATAATGATATTTCCTTCTTATTTGAATTTCTATAAGACTGTAGGCTTTGTGCTGATAATTCCAAATGCTCGGAGATCACTGGTTGCCAGGAATGTCCCCCAGGAAAACTTCTACCTGACTGTCTAGATAATGGTAAGAAAAAACACTGAACATATATATAAGAATGAGCTTTTTAGTCATCATTTGCATGTTTCCCTTTTATACAGTGCTTAAATGCCACCAAAAAGATAGATATTCTGGACATTAAAAGGGTATTGAAAAGGTATAAAATCATGCACAACGATTTACAGCTCCTATGAATCTTGTAAACTTTCTCAACTGAATCTTTTTATTGTAATTATCGTTATTCAACAGAACCTCAGACTTTTACACCTACAACCGGCCAGCCTGATACAACCAGTGTTTCAACAACCTCTGAACCTACTACAACCCACCAGCCTGATACAACCAGTGTTTCAA
>JAVSBT010493193.1:4481-20389 GCA_033118115.1 Pharyngocirrus eroticus
CAAGATTCATATTTGAAGAGAGGGAGAAACGTAATGAGAGGTAAGAAATTACATCAAATATCTAGTTCCAAAGTCGAATAATTCTCTTCAAATATGAATCTTGGAACCAATAACTTATTTGGTATTAATGTCAATAGAGTCTTAAAAAAGAACATGTCAGTAGGTGGCAGCAGTACCTTATTTCACCCCTCCACAACACCTACCTGTATGACAAGAGAACTGTAGTGCATTGATGGCTCCTCTCAGGTCACCAGCACTTGAAGCAGCTAGGGCTTCTAACACTGACTTGTCAGGGAGAGTGAATTCTACTGAATCCTGGGAAACAAGGCAAAACAAATGAAAATTATCAACAAACTGAACTGTACAGTTTTCTAAATGTTTAAATTTGAATAAATACCTCAAAATGCTTTACAAGCTTGTTTTTTGAAATGTATTAACAAGAAAAAAAATTGTCTTTGGTCTATTACCGATATGATTTTACTTACCCTTTTGCACTCAGCTGTTGAAATATTCTGAAGCACCTTTACCATACTAGTCACGGCTACTGGATTAAAACTTTGCAGAAAAAGATAAAAGTTTGCATGAAAAAACACGAAATATAATTAGTTGCTAAATTATGACTGGGTTTTCTCCTCAATTTAGAGAGTACATGAAAATTGTACACTTGTTGAAGAAAGCAATTCAATTCTTTAAAGTCTTAGGATATAAACAAATCAAACAAAATCTACACATACCTTATGTTAGCAATTCCTAGCTCAGTTTGAAAATGATTTGGAAATAGAAGTCTTTCATTGGATTCCCCACCTACACTGTCACTTATAATAAAAACTAAAGGTCTGTGATTTTGAGAATGATATTTCCTGAAATTGATTAAAAAAACAAAATGAAATATGACTCAGTATACACTGCAGAGATTTTGTAAGAGATGATAAGAATTCAATAATGAATTGATATACTTTAAAATGGGGATAAACTGTCTAGTCCCTGAGGTCCCTCACTATTTCATACCCTGCTTGTGACATAGAAACTGAGATAAGCAACAGCCTGATGGGCCAATAGCCTTATAGGCTCCAGTCATATCGTTTTTTTATGTATTCATCATCAGGGTATTACTTTACTATTTCATTATTTTCATTATAGAAACATCTCTGAAGAGAAAATTCATTTAAACAGAAATCTAATACAGACTCACCTTAGAATATTATGAAACTGACTGGTATCTCTGAAGAAAACATTTGGTAATTCCTAAAAAAAGAAAGGAAAACAATGAAACTTTTAATCAAGCCTTGTCACAAATAAATCTTAAATTCAATCACCTCAAACCCATATTGTGTAAAAGGGCTTCACCTCGATAAGAATAATCTTTTTCTGTGACTGTTCTCCACCAAATATTTGTAAAGTGTTATATTTGTCAGCTCGTAATAAAAAATCGTGGAACTGACTAGCTTGAGATTCATTTCTGTACCCTTCAACTGCAGAATAGTCTAGAATCAAAGGAAGCAAAGGGTTATTAATACTCAAAGAAAAGGCATATCACAATAAAAAAACACCCGTCGATAAAATTACATTCTTTTCAGTTTATGAATGTCAAGGATGTTACTTAATAATACCTTCTAAAAAGCTGTATATACATGTAGATAGGGAAAATATGACCACTTTGAAATATTTTTTTGAAAGAATCAGAAATTCTTTATTATAAAGATTTCCGTCTCAATTTACTATATATTTTTCATTGGTAGTATTTTAAAAAACTTTTTTCAAAATCATATTTCATGCAAATCCATTTGGCAAACATAAAATCGAAAGTGTTTTATTTTCTACCTTCTCTCCTAGTTTTCCATGAGTCTCCATTGAAATTTGACACATCAGGATTACTCCACTCTTGAATTTCAAATCTCATTTCTTTTGAAAGAACACAAATTGTCGTAGTCTTTCCGACTCCTGCTGGTCCAGTTAACAAAAGGATTGGTGCCTGAAGCGAAATTTAAAAAAAGAAAAAAAAACATGAGGTATTGTTTCTTATTTGTGGTTTGATCTGTCTGAAGTGACACAAAATCAGAAAGTTTACTCAATGTACAGCCTTCTTTAAAGACCTTTTAAAAAAATGTTGACCATAATATTTTCATAGCGTAGAAACATAATAACTCACATTTTTTCTTCTTTTACTAAAGCTGTGTTCAATCCATCCCATTACTTCTCCCACTTTCTTTTTGTGCACTGCTAAATCTGTCTGGAAACAAAAAAATGGAATTCCAGAGATTGCATTGAGCATGAAAATAAAGAATTACCATTTGACGACTATTTTTTCCTAAAAAAAGAATATCTTTTCAGAATCCGACCACATTCATTTCTTGAAATCTTTTAAATAATATATCTTAAAAAGTGTGATAATATTATCAATACTACAAAACTTTACATTTTACTCATTCTGATCAAAATTGGGACTTTTGTTCAAATAATTCTTAAACTTACCTGATTTGATGGCTTGTACTTATCCGTCCATAAATCTTCTTCCACTTTTTTCTTCTTCTTGTGTACATTTCTTTGAAGATAACTTTGTTGACTTGAGATTCCATCCCCTGTTACTTTTTTGTCAACAATGTTAGTTTTTGCAGTATTTTTTGTTTGTGAGCTACCCCCAAAGTCACCAAATCCATCAAAAGATGAAGCTATCCAGTCACCTTGTTTCTAAATTTTAAAAAAGCCAGGAATTAATTGATTGATAAATTTTGGATTATCAAACATATTCTAAAATGTTCAAATTAGGCATACAAACTAGAAACTAAAACAAATTGAAAGGTGTAATATCTAGACTTTTTCAAAGTTTAGACATTACAATACTTAATTCCACTGTCCATCAGACAAAACTAAAATTGCATAATTAATAACTCTAATTCAATATTCTGTGAAAAAAAATTGAATCTGTCAAAAGACAACTATTTTTTCTTTCAGATTACCATAAAAGCTGCCTTAATGCTTGGCAATTCTTTGTTCAGTTGCATGTTTTCATTTTTCTTTCTTATTTTTCTTTTAGAAGTAGTAGTTGATTTTATGTCAGTATCAAAATCGTTGTCATCAATTACAAGAACTGCCTCTGTTAAAAGGCTGGAGATCTTTCTTTGCTTTTTACTCTGTCAATGTGATACAAAATAAACATTTTTTTATTAGGAACAACACATCCTTCATTATAATGTTCAAACTTTAGACCTAGTAAAGCAGTTTATATGAAAATTATTTAGTCATTTTAGAAAATTCAACAATTTCGTATGAAACTAGGAATTTCAGAACACTTTGGATGGTGGTCGTGAGGATCTTTACTATAAGGTACACATTAAAAAAGTCTCGATGTAATTTACAACATCAATTTACTATACTTTGAGTTTGACAGCTGTGCATATTTTCGGTGAATACATGATAGTCATAATAACATATGACAAACCTTTATTATCGTTCAATAAATCAAGTAAATAGAGACACTGACATACCATAATTTCAGTTTGTATAAATCAATACAAGATTTGCAAACATAAAGTCTGCTGTTGATAATAACACGTATCTAATCTTATGGTATTTCCAATCTGATAAGAAATGCGAAATGTTATCATTTCGAGATGCCTGTCATTCTCAAAAGTAGCGCTTCCACATGTGTACACAAAAACCCGTGACGTCAAGATCGATGGCTAGAATCGTAAACACAAGGAAGAAGCTATATTCACAGAAATATCAACCAGTTAATTATTAATTCTACGATGATTAAAGTTGTGAGAAATGTCATCTGAACAGAGTAATGGTCATGTTAAATTATCAGAGGCAGTAGGTATTCAAAGTAATGGCCATGGCGCAGTACAAGGTGAAAATGTAGGTTGCTTAGAACTGATTCCTGACCTGTCAAGATCCCGTGAGCCGGTGTCGGATGTGGGTTTGTCCGTAAATGGTCAGATGTTTGATACTCATTATGATATAGTTGCGGGAAGTCACAGGTTATCTAGATCTCTGGAATTGGATTACAGTAATTCTTCTTCACCTGTGATGTCTCCGATCGAAAATTTAAAGTGTGATCATGAAGATTTGTGTATATCATCAACTCTTGATGAAGTTGATGGCACCTGCCCTGGCCCACACACAGGGAGTCCCAGGATTCGTCCCTGGGGTTCGTCCAGGATTAGTAGATCGGGGATGGGAAATGTTTATGAGAGTGAGCATTTAGAAACTGGAAGGAAAAGCATAGATTTTACCATAAATGACACAGGTTATGATGACCCTGAGATGGGTCCTTTACCTTTGTCATCATCACAGACACAGGCCACCGCCACAAGCTGGTCACCACCAAATGGAATAACGTACCATTCTAACTCTTACTATGAACAGTCATCATCTACGCCGACTACTTTATCTGCTTCAACACCAAAGAAATCATCAAGTATGAATATGATGAATTTATTTAGAAGTACAAAAATTCCAAAAGACAGTGTAAGCAGTAGTACAGTGGATGAAACAGATGAACACGGGGATACACTTAAATCAAAATTTATGTCAGCATGGAATAATGTGAGACATGGTAAGATATCTGAGATTTAATGATATCGGTATTGATAATAAAATCTGATCTTGTGACTCATAATCATAGTCATGATTTGGTATAGCCTACTACATAATGTGATTAAGAAATGTTTTGATTTACATAATATTGCATGTGCAAATGTCTGAATAAGGTATGCATAATATCTCTCATTATAATGGTATGCATGCATATAAGCTTTACATCGTGAAGTCATATGATTTTAATTACTATAAAGGGCTCTGTGTATATTATGTATAAATATTCATAAATTACTCCTTCAAAGAAGCGCTTATAGATATGTAGATTAAGCAGAGATAAAGTATATTTTATTACATTTGCCCGACATCACTGTTCACTATGATATTTACCTTGGCTAGGCTTTCCCATGTCTTGTGACTTTACACTATTGAATAGAATTTAAACACATTCATACTCATGAGTGGTAATTTTCAGACTGAAGAAAAATTGTAAAAATGTAAATACCACGATCTCTTCCAGTTGATTCCCATTACCTCATAATTTTTCTGAGAAGGGAAAATCATTGGCTTATATTTGCCTGGCTGGTTTTTGATATTACATGTATACTAAATTATTTAGTAAATGGGTTGAAGGAATGCATTTTATACAATTTGCAATTGCATTGTTAAATTTACTTTTTTTTCAGGTTGGACTGTTAGGATGAAAACTAATTTCAAAGTAGACACACCAATTTGGGTCCTGGGATGTCTTTATCACTATAGCTTACATGACAGTAAGTTGTAACACTATGACATATCAGTCATAACAAAGCATATTGCAAACAAAAAATGGAATGCTAGAAATACATGTCTTCGCTTAGCAGTGTGCTACACAAAATTGCAAATTTCACCAGATTTCACATTACATGCAAAATCTTAAAAGTGCTATTCAACTTTGAGTCCTAAATTATTCCCTACACTGTTTCATATATTGCCTTCTGTTTACAGGTGAATACCACCCATCTGCTTGGATGACAAACACACAAAAAGAACTTGTCCCAAGTTTAGAGGAATTTAAAAGAGATTTCACAAGTCGGATTTGGTTTACTTATAGAAAAGATTTTCCTGCACTGCCAGGGTCAACTTTGACCTCTGATGTAGGATGGGGATGTATGGTGAGGGCTGGTCAAATGATGCTTGCACAAGCCCTGGTTGTACATTTCCTATCTAGAGGTGAAGATTCATTTTATTAGTTTTTTTATAGAAAATTATGTATATATTTATAAAAAAAAATAATTGTCTTTTCTTTTATTTGATAAATCAATTTATGTATATAATATCTGTTCATTCATTTAATTTTCACCCACGCATTCGTTTTGTTTGTCATTCATTATTCGGATTTATATTGAATAATTTTCTGGAACTTTGCTTAGGCACCCAAATGGGTTTTAAATATAATTGAAACCAATTTTATCATATATTTCTCAATGACGGCCTCCTTTTATTCTAGATTGGCGCTGGTATCCACAACAGAAGAAACAGGATGTGTTGTACCACAGACAAATCATTAAATACTTTTGTGATGCTCCCAGTGAGGAAAGCCCTTTCTCCATCCATAGACTGGTAGAAATAGGCATGGAATCAGGAAAAATGCCAGGGGACTGGTATGGACCAGCATCTGTAGCACATGTTTTAAAGTAAGTGGATTTAACTTCCTTGTTTGTTGGGGGAACATTTCCAACCACAACAAAATTTTCACTTTCATTTGCGCTTTGCAAGGAAATTTATGACTGTAATGTTATCTCTTTAGGTTTCTAGAAAAATTACTGTTATCTGTAAAAAGATAATGATCGAGGAGTATGAATTGACAATTTGTAACAAAATTAATGTGTTCTACTTTTTAGAACTGCCATTGAACAAGCACCAAAATTTTACCCATCACTAGGGCAATTATGCTTGTATGTAGCTCAAGATTGTACAGGTGGGTGCTGCTTTATTGATTTTTTTTGTACTTTTACTCATTTTTTGAATTATTTTCTTCAGGTTACATCAAATGAATACATGTGAATTGAAAGGAAGACTGACTTTTGCATAAAACTCTTTTTACTTTTAGTTTACAAGCAAGATGTGATAGAACTTTGTACAGAACCCCCTCCCTTCACACGAAGACACAGTATGCGACACTCCTGCAGCAACCCATCATTTCCTGCAGAATTAGCCGATGAACCTCATGTAGTGGACCCTCCCTGGAGGGCAGTAGTTATCTTGGTTCCCGTTAGACTAGGGGGAGAAGTCCTTAATCCAATCTACATTCCTTGTGTACAGACAGTATTGGCACACAATATGTGCATAGGAATTATTGGAGGAAAGCCCAAACATTCTGTCTATTTTGTTGGTTGGCAAGGTAAGAAAGTGACAATTTTTCAGCAGGTGCCTTTTTTTCTGCTACTTAACGGGTCTCCTATCAATTTTAGCCATTCACTCATAGAATACATTTCCATGCTTCCAAATGTAGCGCATTCATATTATCTTAATTTTACCTAAATCTCATAAATCTGCCAAATTATCAGGAATTACAGACCTCAAATGACCCTGCCCTACTTATTTTATTTTGGAAACTATTTTTAACAGTTTCATTGTACTTTCAAAATGTTTCAATCAGAAATTCGGTACAAGTATAATATAAATCATTAATTTAAACATACTGGTAATTGGTTATGTTCAACTTTTTCATTGTTTGTTTATTTATTAGATGACAAACTTATTCATATGGATCCTCATTTTTGTCAGGAAACAGCAGATGTAAAACAAAAAAATTATCCCATACATGTAAGTACAATGGCAGCCATCATGTCAAAATGAATGAGTGGTTGAATAAATTATGCTAATGAGAATGGAAATTCTCCTGTGTTGTGAATAATATCCTTTATAAGTGCAAATTTTATTGTATTACTTTATGTTTAGATTGTGACTAATATATAGAACTGTGTCCATCCAGATTGTACACTATTATTGACTGAAGACCTAGAAAAAAACCATACCTAAAACCAGTATTTATGTCGGAGTGATTAATGGAGGGTACACTTGTCCTTTCATTACTGTACTGGTAGTTGATAAATAAGGCCTACATTTGAAGATATGTAGAGGAATTTTAGTGTGTCTGTTGGAATAGTTAATCTTTGTGGAGTTATGTACAAGAGATAAAATAAAATATTTTTGAGATAACTGAAAAGGTTATTTATAGAACTATAGATGGACAGAATATTGGCATGTATGATTATGAAAGTGGGCAAAAAATTAAATGTATAGCAGCTTTTCACCGGAATAAAAAATTGGCAAATTTGGAATAAAGAGTATCTTTTACAATTGACCATACTTTTTTCCCCTTCTTTCAGACGTTTCACTGCATGTCCCCAAGAAAAATGGCTTTCACCAAAATGGATCCAAGCTGTACAATAGGGTTTTATTGCAAAACAAGGGGAGACTTTGAGAGATTTTGCTTAGAAGTTTCACAGGTAATTGTCGAAGTATTTTTTCTGAACTAAATCCTGTTTCATGTCAAATTTGTAGTTTATCAGGCCTTGAAATCTAGAACAAGTTGCACCAAGGATTTTGGGGTGGTGCGATTGCACCCGCTAAACTTCAAGGCCTGGTTTATACTACGGCACTTTTTCTGTTTTAGGTCAAACTGTTTTTTATTCATTTAAGCAATATGTTTTTTGTTTAGATTTATTCAGTGAACACATATGTTTGTTTGTATGTTTTCAGTTCTTAATCTATATGCTCTTTTTTTTAGATGGTGGCACCTCCAAAAGAGAAAGGACTATACCCAATGTTTATATTTTCTGAAGGGAGAAGTAGTGATGTTTCATATGAGGAAAGTGAAAAGGAAAAAAGGCAGACAAGAACAAAAAACTCAGCTAGAAATAGTAGACAATTTAGTAAAGAATCAGAAGATTTTGTGTTCTTATAGCACCAAAGGGAGAAACTGCTCTGATAGCACCCTTAGGAAGAAACTATTTTAAGTTCTTCTCATATTTATTGGAAGAATATACATACAAAGAACTAGTACCCTCAGATTTGCAACACAGCAAAGAAGTGTCTGGGATTGGTAGAGTTTAAACCAAAGCAAGGAAGGAACCAATGAGTTTTGTGTGTATTTGTAAATACTGTATAAACCAAGCGCTTGAATGACTTTCAAGTATAAATAATCAATGCATTTTGTGATGTGTGTGTAAGTGTTACTTAGTCAAGTGTTACTATGAAGTGTGGTGTTACCTCTTCTATGATAACATGACACTTGCTTCTTGTAAATATGTATTTCTCGACTGGTGTACATTTAGTTGATATTTTTTTCTGTGATATCAGATATCCAATATGATGAGGCATATAATTTGACTTTTTTCGGATTTCTTTTCTTGCACAATTAAACTCAGTTATGCAATATCTGTTTTAAAAAGGCAAGTATGATATTATAGGATTAACTAAAAGTTTTAATGGTGCATCAAAATACCTATACTAGATACTACTGATCAGGACCATATTTTGACTGATTTAAATACAATAAGTGGCCATTCTTTATAGGGGGGGAAATAGTATGTACAATTGTAATTGTCTTGTGATATGTATCTTGTTTGTTCAAGTTTATATGGATGGCTTTATATGCATGATCATTGAAATAATTCTATTACATAGAGGAATGGAAAAAAGTGGTCATTATTCATTTTGTAACCCTTAAATGTATTTTGCAAGAGAACATGTGTTTTTTTGCACCCTTAGTTTCAATTCTTATCATAATTAGTGATGAATATGTGTTTTTGAAATTATTAGTTTGATTTTTTTTGTTGACTGTGAAATGCTGTTGCAGTCATGTGATTTTACCTACTGAAATACTCTTTTGTTGCAACACTTTGTGGAATGTGGTACCTAAGCATATTTCAATACTTTGTTTATTTGCATTCATATTCCTTCTGGAAAACTATATTGAATATCTACACAGAAAGCTAAAATCAAATAGGTATTATATGGTAGTATTCCCAGCACTACTTACCACTTAGAATTAAGTTTTTCCTCTATTAGTTGGGATTTATCAATAGTGTTTAAAATGATGAAATACTTCATTATTTAATTTGAATCCCTGCAGGACATGAAAGGTCAACATTTGGGCTGTAATTTTTTATTCTTTTACTGAATTTGTTAAAGAAGTGATTTAAATGTAGTTCTAAAATGTTCATTGTTGTATAACCAGAATTTTGATTAGTATATTTAAACTTAGTCATCTAGTAAACATAAAGAACCAAATCTTATTAGACCATTTTGTTGCGAGATAATTGGATATAATAAATTAAGGATATGGGAAGAGGACAAGTTTCCTGTCTAAATCATGTATTCAACACAACAGTACCAAAAGGATACAATCAAAAATATAAAAAAATTCTGCCTTGGATCTTATGTACTTATCTTTAATTTAACACAAAATGTCGAATGTTTTTATTTAAAGACCAACATCATGATATGTAAATGAGCAAGACACATTTTATTTGGAACTCACCTCACTGTAGTTTTTTACTATGCCTCTTTTTTTGAAAATAAACTGCTCTTATCAAGCATAATGAGGTTTTAATTATGTAACATTTTTCATTTCTTAATTATTCTAATCAACAGTATGATGGTAAAAGAAAATGCAAGAATTATACATCACATGATGGAAAACATTTACAAATGCATACTAATTTCCTGTTTACATGACAACATTAAAATAGATTTATGTAGATTCACCTAACACAGATTTCATTATGTGAGTAAAAATGTTCAACATTAAAATACTATTCCACCAAAATGCTCCTTTTTCTATAAACATATACATTAACCTTGATGAGGAGTTTACATGATATTACAAATTATTTTGAAGCAGGATTATGCATGTACACTTTTTTCAAGATTCCCAAAATGCAGAACATGATTTTAAATCTTTCAACTTGATTATTTCCTTTCTAAGAAAATTTATAAATTCCAGATACAATGTACAAGGTGCTTCAAAATATGTTTCCAATAGTAAAAGATTTATTTGCGCAGGACTTACTGTCAACATTTCTGAAGCATCTTGTATGATACGAAAAATAACTAATGATTCATTTAGCACCAATTCAACAGTGATATCATATGCGTAGACAATATCTGATTTTTTTCAATCCTTACTTTTTACATTTCCTTTAATACTTTTTTTAATATTTAAACAATTAAAAGTTTAAAAATCAATCTAATTTAGATTTGAACTTGATCCAACATTGCACATATTTTGCTTTACATAACACTGGCAGTAATTCACTATAGAATGTCCATTTACCTTACCATATGAATTTTATTTTTATTACTACATTGATCTATCTACAACTTGCTATATTCTGTGTATTGAAGTGGTTTAGTTTTTGTAGCCAGGAACTTGTGTACTTTTGGCCATATTTCATTGGAATATTTCCCTGTAAAAGACTCCAACAGTCCCATTTGTCTATAATGAAAAAATAAAGTAATTACCACATGCTGTAAAAAACACAATGTGATTTCTTTTATGAAAGCAAATGCTCTTTTAAATAGCTGCTTACCTATAGAATTCTAGGACAGGTTTGGTTTGGTTTTGATAACTCTGCAACCTAGCCATTACAGTTGCTTCTTTATCATCTTCTCTTTGTGTTAAGGGTTCTCCAGTAACATCATCTTTACCCTATAAATAAAACATAGGTTATCAGTGAAAGTCATTTGTACAAACAAGTAGAAAACTCCCAACAAGATTTATTACAATATTTAATTAATCTGCTTTAAATTTCCATAAATATCAGGAAAATGGTATGTCTCATATTCTGTTAAGAAATGTGCTGCACTTACTGGAACTTTTGGTGGGTTGAATTCTGTGTGGTATGTTCTACCACTTGGAGCATGAACCGATCTACCCTTTATTCTATCTATGATCACCTCAAAAGGTACATCAAGGTTCACAACAACATCAATTGGTTCTCTTGTGTGGAGACTTTCAGCTTGGCTAACGGTTCTTGGGAATCCTGAAATATTCCTCATTATAAGTATGATCCTATGTAATGAATTGCTGTTGCTGTACATTTCTAGTAAATTTTTATCTTATTTATGAAGGTACCCATGATTCAGTATTGCTGATCTTCCAGACATACACAAATATCATATAGGTGACATACTCAACTTTGACTTAACTTTGAAATATAAAAAACACAGTTTTTACTTACCATCTAGTAACCAATTAGTGTCTTTGATTTGGCTTAACTCATTAACAATCAAATCAACCATCACATTGTCTGGTACGAGTTGACCATTTTCTATGAATGTTTTTGCCTGTAAGCCAATTGCTGATTGAAATAAATGGGAAGTAAATTAGAAAAGTAGCATTCACTGATTCAGTTTTCCCTTATAACAATCATGTTTATTGTCATCCAACAATTAAAAAAGGGGGGTTTAAAACACACCACGAACTCACACTTCTTACTTTATTTAAATGGAAAGCCTTTTATAATGCATCTATGGTTAAGAAAGGTCTTGGAAACTTTTTGATCACGTATTTACTTCCTACCCGTACCTACCTGTTTTTTTGAGGATCTGTCCACGCAATAAATCTCCACTGGACAGGTGTTTCATTCCAAAATCTTTAACAATTCTCTCTGAAATTGTACCTTTACCAGACCCTGGTGGTCCTACAACGATTGCTCTTAATATTTTTGATATCATTGTGGTTGTCACGCTATTCAAGATGATAATACAGTAAATTAAAAAGGGGACAGCTGAACTTTTCCTTTGGCCTTTGAAAGCAGACGACATACCCTGGTGACCCCAAGGGGCAAGGTCGTTGTTTTTCACAGATAGCAAGAAAGAAACACTGTTATCTGTATGTATTTCAAATAAGGTCCTATCATATATTGGGGCATATTAATCACGTATGCTTATTACAACCAAAATACATACTTATAAAGAAAATTTGGGCCCACAAATCTTTATGATTATCCATAAAATGTACATCATCTTGTAAAAGTAAGGCTGAAGCCAATGGTAATCTAAAGCAGTTATTCATACTATCAAAACAATGGCTTCCGGTGTCTCTAGCTATCCCTATGGATCAAGTGCTTTAAAGTTCAATGTTGATAGTGTAAGTGGATCATATGCTTTATTTTATTGGTGTAGTTTATTTCAATTTATATCAAAGGAAATAGTGTATGAATATTTTTTAAGACATGGAAGAATAGAGCAAATTTCTTGTTTTGACATCACTGTCACTGTTGACAGGAGCTCCACAGCATTATCATCATACTAGAAATCTGCTGTCAAGTTTTGTTGTTTTCCTGATAAATGTAGCTTCATATAATTCGTATTTGTTAGTTATTTTTCCTTTTCCACCTTTTATGAATTACTGGGTTTTTTAGGTATATCATTGGGAAATCAATTAATATGTTATGTTGTTGTGAAAGTTGTCATCATAAAAGAAATTTTAATTTAAGTTTGGATATGAATTATGATATTTTATATAGTTCACAAAAAGTTCATTCATAAAATCTGTCCTGATATGTCATTGGCTAGTTCCTGCAACAAAATTCTCAGCTATTATAGCTGATATGCGAATATCTTTCATACTCAACTATTATTGATAATTTGCAAATATTCCATCGGGCAGGTATCTATTGACACACTCTTCATGAAGGAAGAGTCAAATGGCGTGTGGCGAACACATATTACTACTGTAGTACTAGAGATTCATTGATGATTTGTAGCGTAAATCTTTTTGTCCAAGATGATGCAAAACAGAAAGTACTACATGAGTATAAAAAATGTCAGTTACATTGTCTGGATAGGTGGAATAATTATATAATATGACGTAAACAATATGTCGTTTAAAAAAGACTAAGAGATTCACAGATACATTTAGATATCTTTTCATATGACTTTTAAGTTTATCAAAATGAATATTTTTTTATTCTAGGTGCTTCGTTTCAGGTCATATAAGAATATTTCATATACATGTACTCATAACATTTTATCTTGTTGAAATGAGCTAGTATAAAGTGTATCACTTGCTAAACATTTTATGTGATGTGCTTTCAGGTGGAGTGCAGGGTGTGTGATGATGTGTTTTCATTGCAAGGTGAAAGAGTACCAAGACTTTTGCACTGTGGTCATACAGTATGCCATCAATGTTTAACAAGACTTCAGTTACATGGGAGAACAATTTTATGTCCATTTGACAGACAGCCTACTGAAATTGGAGATGCTGGAGTTTGGGGTTTAAAAAAGAACTTTGCATTGATTGAACTCCTTGAGAAATTAACAGATACGAAACCTATACCTTCTCGAGAATGGAATGATCAAAGCTTGACCAGGGAAAGAGAGGTAGAATTTTCATAAAAAGGACAATTTTTTAAATTAAATTCATTGTTGTTTCAACATTTACTTCACATGAATAAGTTATATGTGTCCTTTTTTTATTTACTACACTTTGAAATGTATCTGTATTTCAGTTATCAATTCCATGCGATGAAAATGAGTACCACACTGCTATCTTGTATTGCATTACGTGTAGCACACATTTATGCATCGAGTGTTCAGAAATCACACATGCTACACGTACATTAGGTAACTTCATGTTTCATATCCTATACAATATCACATAATTATTCTTCGTCAATTGAAAAGTTGAAGAATTAATCAAAAAAATACTCACTTCATGGTATCAGATAATAAATCTCTGTACACAAAAGAATACAATTCTATGACGCAAGTAAATAGCATACAATAGATAGTAATACCAAATCTTTAAATTATAGGAAAACATAAAAGAGTTCCTTTATCTGAGAAGCCAAGAGAAGCTCCTAAATGTGCTTATCATCCTATGCATATTGTGGAATTTGCTTGCCTGGAGAAAGAATGTCAAAACACACCTTTTATGTGTTATATTTGCAAAGATTATGGAAGACATTTAAAGCACAAAGTAAGTTAGTCAGTATTTTAATACTTATTTGCTACATTTGATTACAATGTAAACATAGTGTAGTCACATGTATAGACATAATGTTTCAACTTATTTATTTATATTTTATTTATTTCATTTATTCCAATTCACAATACATTTCAACACAAATAAAATGAAAAAATGACAATCAAGATTAAACAATGCAACCGTACTTTTATAACAATAAAAATAGTTACCTTTTTTGTTAATTTCTTTTCTTTCTTTTTCATCACCATGATCATATTTGAATCAGAACTTAAAGTATTAGACACATAAACCGCTTGGGAAATCGTTTGTGGCCTTGGCGCTACTCGAGGCACCTTGTATGCTTCCGAAAATACACATTCACTAGCCATTTAGGACCTCGGAACTAGCCCCGAATTGTTCTGAGGTCCTAAATGTTTAGCGAATGTGTATTTTCGGAAGCATACAAGGTGCCTCGAGTAGCGCCAAGGTCTCAAACGATTTCCCGAGCGGTTTATGGGTCTAATACCTTAAAAGGAAACAAAGATGATAAGCTAAAAAAATAGATTTTATAAAACCATGTTATGATAATAATAAAAGCAACTATAGTGAATATGTTTCCGTTTTGCTCTCTCTTTAATATACAGCATGCCTTATTGGATACTGAAGCAGAAAAGGTTAGATCTTCTATCCTAAGTGCTCTGCAACACATCAAAAACTTTGTGGAAGAAGTGACGGAAACTGCCAGAAAATTGGGTGGTGTTATCCAACAAATTGAAGGTAGAACGCAAATATCAGAAGATGTAGATGTAAACCAGGGGCAGGCTATGGTAAGGTGTTTTTTTTCAGTGTTGACACCATAACAACATGGTTGATAACTTTTTTAATAGTAAAAAATGTTTATGGCTGTTTGTAAAAGATTTATAAATCTATTTTCTATGATAACGGTAAAAAACGGTTTGTTGCATGGAGCTTTTTTCCATACGATATGCCAAATATTCCTATTCTATGTCCAATTTTAGTTACTTTAGACTTTTTTTTCCAATTCTATTTTAGCTTGGTGGAACAGCATCAGAAACAAGATCTAGAGTAAGAGAGTATTTTTCAGAACTTCATGAGACCTTAGAAAGACAAGAGGTGGCAGCACTGACTATTGTTGACACACATGTAAGAGAAAGGCTTTGTCTACTGAAGCAGCAACAAGAAGATATGGCAGTTCTACTGTCACAGATAACCTCAGTCTGCTATCAGTGCGAAAAAACATTACAACAGGTTAGTAGTTGTAAATAATAGTTTATAAAATCTTAAAAAATTAGTTTTTTAACATTAGCATAGAAGAATAATTGAACTAAACTTTTTTGATGCACTGTTTGTGAAAGATTTATTCCTCAAAGCTTTCGATACTCAT
>JAVSBT010493304.1:0-20384 GCA_033118115.1 Pharyngocirrus eroticus
TTCTTACAAGACTGTAATAAAAATCAGCTGGGAGAAACAATTGCCTGTAGTCCTATGGCATCTGTTTTGAGGCAAAATTGAAATCATCTTCAAGCTAGGTTACTTGTTATTGTACTTTTACAAAGTGTGTCAAACTATTAAATATTCATATCTAGTTATTAAGGCTTCACAACTCTTTCTTACACCAAAGTGACTTTTTTTGCACTTAGTGGTTTGTGATTTAGAACTTATGTCTGCTATGTTAATTAGCTCTTAAATCAAAGAAACGAGCAAATTAGTTCAGCACACCTGTATTGAAGTACACTACACTGAATTTTATAAATCATGTTGGAATAATAGCCTTTGCCTAGAATTTATCAAACTGATGGAAAATAGGTACAAACTCATAAAAATATTTATGGACACAGCACAAACGTTGTATATTTACATTGAAATTGAAATATTTTGTAACTTCTTAGAATGGTACTTCTCATATTTCACTTAGGGGAAAAAGCAAACACTTTTGAAAAGATAAAGTTACAATTTCCTGGCCCCCATTTCATCCAAAATTATTATAATTTTCCAATTTCAGACAGTTTGAGAAGAATTACATCAAATTGACATCTCATAATTAATGGCCTTCAGTTTTCTAACTGTCTATAATCACCCTTCATGCTATAAATTTCACTGGTAGGATGAGTCCGTCTTTTGTTCAGATATCCTAGTGAAGAAAGCCTTTACTTGCTTCTAAGACTAGGGATGATGTTATGACATTCAGGATGATAAAGAGATACCTAGATTATCTACTGCATGGATAAACTCATATTGTCCTCTTTGTACTTAAACATCAAATTTGTCACACTTTGTTTTTGCTGTTTTTGCATAATATTGTAACGATTTACGCCTTTACTGACCAGCCTAAATGGCCTTGATAAAGTGCTGGCTTGTAGATCACAGGCTTGTGAGTTCAAAGCCAGACCTAGGAACCTTTTGTCTACTCAAATTCTTTACCATAATATGAACTAGTTTATATTTACTGTTTGTAAGTCTTCAAAAAATTTGTATAAGAATGAAGCTACATTTAAGGTGTGTCTTCTACAACCTTTGTGACATTCCCCTTGTGGCAACTCTGTATGAGTATTGGTAGACCCTCTTGGTAGTAGCAAATGTAGATGATGATTTATAGGTTATGGTGCCCATATGTATTATTATTTGTATTGCCTGAGTCTGATAAATATCCTTCCTTTCTACCAGCTGATGTCAACATAAAACAATAAATCTGTGTCAATCATTTTGCCAAATTGTTTTTTTTTTCTTGTTTTGTCAAATCTGCTTTGTGAACTCCAATATTAGACTACCAATTTTTGAAATGATTCCATGACAGTTCACAAGGTGAGGTTCCATACTGCTGCAGACCTCAGTAATACATGTTGATTGATTTGAATCAGTGCAGGAACAGGTCTGCTCCCATGAGTCAGTCCTGGAACAGGTCTACTCCCATGAATCAGGCCAGATACAGGTCTACTCCCTTGATGTTTCATTGTTTACACTTACAGTTCTGGTACAGGCCTACATGAATTCACATCTCTGTTCCCAGTTCTAGTACAGATCTACTTCAATGATGTTTCACTGTTTACAGTCATGGTACAGGCCTACATGAATTTATACCTCTTTCCCTGTCCTACTACAATACAATAAACTCTTTTTTCTTGTATTTTTATAGGTCACAAATCTTCAAGATTTCTTCAGAGATGAGTCTGTGTTCCTTGCTTATGGCCTTGAGAAGTATGCCAGTGATGACTTTGATTTAGATGACAATGGTAAGTAATTGAGAAAAGCTTCAGGAATCTTCAATAGGTCCTGATGACAGTCTATTGGCTGAAGAAGTGAACATCCAGCACTAAACTACAGACAAATCAACCAAATTTTGTGTTGTTATGCTTTAAATTTCAAGTCACCAATCAGTTTGAAAATTTCAGGGATCTACAATTGATGAAAAATCATTTTTTCATTGAATTTCATAGATTTTATTTGTCAGATGTCCATGTAGATGCAAACTAAAAGAACATAGAACTGCTTCAGAATGAAAATAGGTACAAAATTGAAGTATTCTACTATTCTGCAAGATAAGCTCAACCATAAAATTACAATTTGGTTTTGAAATAGACTTTTCACCAAAATAATAGGCTGTCTATGTCAAATAATACAAAAGGAAGAAGATAATAAAGTGAACAGTTGAACTTCCATAGGGCAATCATTGATTTCATCAACTGTTATTACATTTTCCTACAATCTCCTAGAATTTGTTCAAGGAAATGTTTTCATTCCAGGAGCCTTTTGCTAATATTGAACTTTGCCATTTATCTGTTTGTACAAAATAGCATTAGAATTAGAAATAAAAGCTAAAACAGACTTGATATAGGAATATGATTGCAGTGTTATCAATACCCAATTGTATGGGGGCCACCATATGGTATGATATCCCTTTAGGGGTTTTATGAATTTATTCATCGCAAGTAGTATTGGGGGGTTGTCCAAGGCATGGTTAAATCATGAAAAACAGTATCAAACTTATCCCACTTTCAGAGCAAATCCAAAATCAAGGAATTATAACGTATCTGTATTAGGTTATTTTATTATGTTGTAGCCAAGTCTTTTTATAGTAGGATCATTATAATCCTTGGCAGGCTAAAGAACACAGGTGCAATGCAGCCTAGAAAAGTAGCTCTATATGATATATTCAAAACTTGTTGAAAACAGTTGCAAAATGACGACTCCATATCCTGTACTTATACCATGGGCCTACACACATTTTTTTACTGTATATAAAGTTTTAAGTAGTTTGTTGATATGACAGATTCTTGATTATTTTACATGAAAAATAATAGTAAAAGGCTGCTTGACAAAAAGAGCCATTGAAAATATCAATATTGAGAGATTTCACACAAAGAGATTATTCCTTTAGAGGGAAAGATTTCTCTCAGAAGGTTAACAGAGTGCAGCATATTGAATTGATCATACTTTGTTGAATTTCTGTCTGGAAATCTGTGCTTGTCCTGATCACTCACTCGAAAAGGACAACAATTTGCTAGCGTTCTAGATATTGTCAAATCTGGTTTGTGACTACCAAGCCTTGCTCAGTGAAATCTAATTTGTATTCAGGTAGAAGGACAAGTATTGACTGATGTAAAGCTGAATAGGAAAACATTATTACTGCAGGAGGAAATTCTATGACCTTCAAATCCTGGAATAAATTTTCTAGGAAAGTTGACACTTGTGAAATGTCATATAATGATTCCTATTGAGAAGTGGCATGTTTATAGATTATGGATTTAGAAATCAAATGATATAAAGGCTTCAGTATTTACCCTCCTTCGTAGTAGGGAACTTTTACTCTTGATCTTTTCAGTCTGTATAAGCAAATTTGAGTAATCTGTTGGCATTTTTATTTTTATTTCTTACCAAAATGCTACTTATAAACTTAGTGATATAGCATCAGTTTCTTGGAATGTATTTTGGTAAGAAATTATAGAAACAGGTTACTCAGGTTTGAGTGTCTACAGACTAAAAAGATCAGGAGCAAAAGTCCCCTTTACTGTTACAGTGTAATGGTCAGCACTGTTTGTACAATTGTCTGTTGGGGTGGGGTGGGGTGGGGGTGAGGAGCATCTTTGGGATTGGATATGGATTGATACAGCAGCTCATTGGTGCAAGTCCTTGACCTTAGATTGGAAGGATGAGGAAACTGCCCTTTGACCCAACCCAGTTTTTGTGTCCTGGTACGATTCTTTCTGTTGATCACCCGTCTTACACCTTTTCTTTTTGTATGCGAGATTCATGCAATAAAACCTCAGCCCTATAAACATTAAGATAGATGTGATTCTCTTGTTTGATGTGAAAGGCAACTTGAAAACAATACATGAAAGGGAAGGCAGGAACAAAAGAATCCCTCCCTGTCTTGAATAATCAATATTCTATCTTTATGGATTTTCCACGGAGTTGTCTTTATCTAGTCTTACCTTTTGCATCTAGTGCAATGTTTTGAAAGAATTAAATGTTTTGCAAGTGTTGATCTTTTGTCTTGAGCCCTAAAAAAACCACCAAAACACAAGTGAAGATGTTTTTTGTCAGACAGATCCAGTTAGCAAGACTTAGATTGTTGTTGATTGTGATGAAGTGAAGCATTACAAACAAAGTAGATAGACTTCTAGGCCTTTATAAAATACTTTATGATCTTTACTTTTCATAAAGTCTAGAATTTCAAAAAAACATCTAAAATTGCTGTGAAGCACTTTAACATCTTCTTAATCTATCATTGATTCACAGAACAGGAAGGATCTAGTGGATCAGAAGTCTTCTCATCTATTGATTATGGTCCCTAAATGCTGGACCCCTGAGAAATGATGCAATTTAGGTAGTCTGAAAATGGAAGAAAAAAAAAGTCATTTTGTTTGGGCTGTTTTTCTAACCTTGCAGCAGTGGAAGAGTTTTAAAAGATCTTCACTCTGATATACAAGTTTGAAACATTCCACATTTTCAACCCCTTCTTTTGATAGATCTCTCTATATTTTTCAATTCACTAAATGTCAATTTACAAACTATTGGAACAGTTTCTTGTGAAGCAACTTTCAGAAAATGATTGGGTTCATTGTGATTGAAATGCTTGGGAGATTACTGTTAGCATTTTCATCTTGGTGCAAGATGATTTATACGATGACCACTGTTTTCTGGCAGATATTTCAAAAATTCACAGAATGGAACAATTTTATCGACTTTCCAAAACTCTCAATAGAAACCTTGATATATTTGACATACATTGTTAAAGAAATACCTCCCAAACTAAACAAAGAAGTCCTAGACATGAGTGATAGACAAAATGAGATTAAAAACGTTAAGAAATCAGTACAATTTATTAGGCCTCGAGGACATAACCTAGCAGAAAGAACAAAAATCATCTTTCCTAGTGACTGTGAATAATCCTGTCATATTGATTGTGGCATATCGCTGTGTTATTTAAAGTTCTGTGATGTTAAATCTATTTGGTTTTCAGCTTCAAGGGTTTGGCTTTTGAAGATGAAAAATGGTCACTTGATGCTAACCATGGATTTGTGGTAACAAATCTGTCGGCAGCTTTATCTGGATGATCCTTGTCATTTCAGGGCTTTCATTTCAAACCAAGAAAGGGGAAAAAAATTGTAGGTTCTTTCAGTTCACAATGCCACTAACTAGGAAAGTGATGACAATTGAAATATGTATTGTTGTCAAATGGTACAGCAGGCTGACACAGATGTTTGTATTTCGTAACAGGCTTAGATCCTACCAGAAGGGAGTTTTGTACTCATCCTTATAATATATATCCTTGCACATTCTATTACAATGTTAGAAAGTAGAAATGGGTTTTCATCTGTGCTATGTGTATCAGAAATGTCTGGCTTGTTTCCCTATCCAGTGGAAAGGATGTAAAAGTTGACCCTTGTCATGGATTTAGTCCCCTTGGCATGGAAAAGAACACAGATAGCAATGGCTGGAAACAATGTTGTCATCTGTCTCTTACATTCTACTAAATAAAGATGTTAGAATTAAACAAACAAAAAAACCCAGGGCTCCATGGGAGAACTGTTCAACAAACTACTGTGGTAAAAAAAGCTACTAATAAAGGCTGGAGAGATGAAGAGTCAGACCACTGAACAAACATAACATTATCCAGGAATTGAACTCCTTGACCTGTAGGCTGGTGCTCCAACTGCTGTGTCTGAAATCTACGACTGATATTGCTCTCATCCATACTTTTGAATACTGTGGTAGCCTATTTTAGTAATTGATAAGATTTAACATTGAGTTGTTTAGACATCATGAGCAGGCAATACCAATCTTTACACAGATTTGTCAAATTAACCACTAAACCGAAAAGATCATTATAAACTGTCATGTCCAGATGAGATGAAATCTTAAATTTCCTTAGATGCTTTCAGACTTTTAATGAATTTGGGTAATTAATATGTTAAAAATAGAAATACACTTTGAAGATCTGACCATCAATCATATTTGTTTTGATGTTTTCATATTCAGTTTCAAAACTAAGTAATGTCTATGTAATAGTAGCTGATGTTCAGTTATGAAAAGCATCACTACTTCAGCTTCTAGGGATTTGAATCAAACATCTTCCATTGAAATTCTGAACGAAAACTCATGGCTGGTATTTGAGTCTTGATATTTTATTTATATTGCGGCTTGCCCTGCGGTTGTTATTGACTTGTTGATTTTTCCCTGATGCACTCAATGTACGTCTTTTCCAGACTTTGGAATTCTAGGCAAACACTCTCTTCCTTTGGGTAATTGGATTTCCTAGTCGCCTTTTTTGAATGAAAGATTTTTAGTTGTCCTGAAATCTTTACTGGATGTCTTAAAAAGAATTTGATTTTATCAGAGTGAGGGGTGTAGGCTATATTATGAAGCTACCAAATAGATACACAAATGCAGCTTTTCTGGGGTTGTTTTTTTATCAATGGGGCTACATTTTATGCTTAGTGTATAGGCACCAAATAAAAAAAGCCATTGTGTTTGTCCAGGATTCTTTAGTCCTGCCTCCTATAAGGAATGAGATTGGGTTCTTAATAGTTTGGAGTTATTCCAAATGAAGTCAGAATTTTCTTGATTTGTTACAAAGTGTTGAACAAGTCTCTATAAAAGAAAATCCTTCATATTGTGACAAGAAACTGGATCCTTACCACATGTGCCAAAACATAGCCGCATGGAAAAGAACACAGATAGCAAAGGAATGAAACACTGGTCTTTTCTGTCTCATTTCCAGTTTTTTTTGGTAAAGTGATAAATAATAAAATGGGACTTTATTTTTCAGTAAAATTGTTCCAGATGTTTTAGTATTAGATTCCTTATATGGGCATAAATGTAACCTTGAGACTAATATCCTAATCAAGTAAATCCCACTTTAAGGGCTAAAACTCAATCCAGATTATATGACTTCTTAATCCTAATAGGAATATTGAATTACTATAATCCCGTCTTTGCTTCGTAACTCCTGCTGATGCTTTTAAGTGGTGTTACATAACTTTTTCTTGGAGACAGCAGGACGTTGTGTCTCTGAAAGGAAAGGCATTTGTACTTGACTGTGCTGTTGTCGTGATTACTTGTGTTGACATTCAATATTCATAGACGTTAAAATATGGGTCATCAAATGAGAACGGTAAGATGAAAGATATGGAAGAAAATGGATTCTTAATGGTGGCATAAGTCATGATGGGAGGTGTCGACAATGGAGATACAGTTACCTGCAGATCTTATGCTTGCATGCTTTTGGAGAAAATAATATTCGTGAAAATTGCAGTCCGAAATGACAGCCCCACAAATGATATATTACAAGGGAATTACAGAAGGCTTCCCAAATAAAAATACATAAAGTTTCAATGTACAAAAAGAGGCTCCCCCCAAAACACAACATAAATAAATTCTAGGTAGAGGCCCTTCAAAGATGCCAAGGCTATGTAACATTTGCATGGCATAAGTTTAGCTCATCGCCATTTTCCACTTCAACAAGTCATATTGAGGGAGACTGTTTCCAAGTGAAAAGTAAAGTGTTTATGAGGCAGTGGTAAGTTTATTGTCTCTTAAACTACGACAACCTTTGTACCAGCTTGTTATCCCAGTGACTCTGTGTTAGTCATAGCAGAGTTTATTATGATCAAAAAACCCATAGGCGATGCTGGCAGGAATTGTGCTTATAACCAATATGAAACTAAAGGCAAAACAACATTGTCTTTACTTCAAAAATGTCACATAGAAGGGGGGGGGGCAGGGCAAGGTTTTAGAAGCAATAGGAATCAACTTGCAGGGGTCGATTAACTTTTTATCTCAGAGGGACCTGCATACATAATTACTTAGAGAATAGCTAAAATCTCATAATGTCTATGGGTCCTGTCTATACTTTATAGTGGGACAAATACAGCCAGTCCCTGAGCTTGTGCCTTGCCGTAAATGATGTGTTGGGTTGGGAGCTATGTTTTACAGGACTCTCTAACTTATTCATAATTACAGTGGTCTGTTTCCATGGTGAAACGTTTAGACTTTTATCCCATAAAACAATGTGTCATTTATGTCTGATACCAAGAGCACATTAGCAAAAATAGCTTTTTGATTGGAAATGGCTCTAGGTACTGATGGAGAGAGAGATTAGTCTTTTTTTTTAGTAGCAAATTAGTAAATAGATTTAAAAAAGTTACTTGTTTTTTTCCTATAATTTTTCCGATGTATGAGTGATGAGTCAGAGGTCCTTGGGGGGTACTGGAAGTCCTAATTATTACAAATAGAAATCGGATACAGATAAACCTCTTTAGTACGACCACTGTTTGATAAGTTCACAAGTTGGGATCCAGTTTAGTGGTGCCGTATATCAATATAGTCCATGTAGGTAGCAGACGAGTGAGTTTGACTTCTTGGATTATCAAAAGTGTTTTCAGAATCAGATGAATGGAAAAAAATCCCTTCCAAAATGAAATACAATACAGACACTTAAATATCCCTGCAGATGTTATAGACATTACATTAGTAACACACACTCTCAGTTATGATGGCTTAAATGTTGATCAATTTCTGTTCCAGACACCCCACCCCCCTCCCCATTTGATTGATGAGCATTGTGATAGAGGTGTACTGGGAATTCAACAGTTAGCTTCTAGGTCTCGTCACAAATTCATATTTTGAGCTGTATAGATATGGCCGAAACTCAGCAATGAAAAATAAATTGCTTTAAATTGATAAAAATATGACATGCGATGACTTGTATTTTTAAGGGGATTGTAGTTTCTCCCTCTGGTGTCTGGTGTGTTCCATGTAGATTAGTATTAAGTAAGTTGTCCTTAATATTGGAAGATTATTGTATAGAAACTACTTTTTTTAGCTCAAGGAAGGATCAGTATGGTATCATAAATACTAATAAATTATTTTCAGTTGATATTTGTTATTCATGGACATTTATCAACATCACTTTATATTCAACAGAAACGAAGCCTGCCATTTCTAGCTCACCACTAAGACTTAGGGCCATAGGCTTATTTTGAGTCCTTTATAGCTATGACTAAATACAGACTTACAGATATGCACATTATTATTATTACTAGTGCATTTTTCATTGCTAATCCTTATTTCATGGTAATGAGTGGCGTGACATGATGTACATGTTGTAATTGGAAATGGATGGGTGAGGGTAATTACTTAGGGGACAGATCCCAAATGGCTGCAGCCCTTTCATGGACATAATTTTTGACCGTTTGTGAGATAAACGAGTAGATTAGTGTCATCAATTTCAACAATTGTCAATAATTGTAGAAAAAAGGCCTTATAGCTGATAGTATAAAGTGTCATTTTTGAAGAAGCTATTAGCATGTGTGTGTAGAATGTTGAGTCGTAAAACTCACACCATTATCGGGAACTATTTTTTGATATTCTGAACCGTTGTGGGTATGAGGAACAAGGGCAATTTTGAGTTGTAAAACTCCCACCATAATCTAGAACTATTTTTATATTCTGACTTGATGGGATGGGAGGGGCGAGGGTTATAACTAGCTAGTAATAACATTTCTATAGTATCCATTTGATGGATGTTTGGGAGAGTCAATGTTATTGATGACAATGAGTCCCCTAGCTATTGTCTGTTGAAAAATGTGGCATGTATGAAAAATGAAAGGGGATGAGGTACAAAAAGCAGACATCGATAAAATGGGGTGATCCATAGACTAGTACCTAGGGGTTTGTTCTACAATATTTGTGTTCAGGTCAAAACAACATAATATGAACTTGATATCGGAGATAGCATGAAGAGCATAATTATTTGCAAAACATTTCATAGAAGAAAAGCAATATTTTTCTCATATAAGTGGTTTTAATATATTATTTACATTCTGCTATCAATTGTACATTCAGTGACCAAGATCCTGTGAAAGGACTCGAAAGCTTTTAACAAATTCTTTCACATACAGTACATCCTAAAAAATTAAAGTTATTTGTTACAAAGGCTTGACTTCAATACCTCTCTATTCCTTTTTTGACTTGGCCCAAGGCAAATTGCAGGTAGATAGAACTGGATGGTGATCCTTTTTTTAGTATTTCTTTCAATAATTTTAAAGCAACATTTCATTGCCTCTTTGAAAAAGTGTTCCTGGGACTCTTCCAAGGTGTTTTTTGACTCAAACATGACACAATTAGCATCTAATAATGAGAGTTTGTCTCAAGCCAAGACTTCTCCAATCACATTACTAGGACTAGGACTCTTCATGTGGAATTTCTGCTTCTGAAAAGCAGGCTTTGCATACCAAGTACTGATTGAATTAAGCCCATGTCACAAATCACATTTCTAAGCTCTCTTTCTGTTAAATAGATGATCATCTTTGAAATGTCAAATTTTAGAGCTCATCTTCCATATTTGTGACATTCCTATGACAACAAAATCAAATCACATATTTAAACTTTTCAGTATTTATTCTTGAATAAACTTTATGTCTGAACATCTATAAAAACTTGATGTTCTTTTATATTCAAATGTAAATTGCTCATTTCATCTTTCTGTGTTGCAATTTGGAAAAATTACAGATTTAAGTGACTGACCTACTTTTATACCCATTTGACCTAATTTCAAACTATCCATTAATACAATTTCACTGTCCAGGTTCAAATGGAGAATAAAGAATGATTTAATAAGAAATGAAATGCATGAACTAATTAGAGATATGGAAGGTATAAAATGTAATGTTATTTTATCATTTTTTCTTCTATTATTCCAGAATGTAAATTTGTGAGTGCTTACCGTTCAGGGAAATCAAGAGAAAGAATCACATTGAAATCTCCCAAAATGCACCGAAAACGCTCGGGATCTGCTGGCAGCATGAATGGAGGAGGTAAGCTCTCAAAACTTACTTGAAAGTCATGCTTTTTTTACAAAAAGAACAAAAAGCTGACTTTGGAACAACATAAACGTAGTCTAGATGTAGTATAGGAATTAATAGTGAGATGCAAACCTTTTGTTGATGGAAAAATGAGAGTTCCTTGCACTTGGAAAGAATGCTCTTACTAACAATGAAGGTTCTCAAAATAAATTAGTGACAGGTTTGCACAAGAATTAAAAGATTTGGAAAACTCGTCATGTGAAATTACATGGCTGGGTAGAAGCTGTCACTTGATTGGTGCATTCAGAACATTGTCAGAAAAAAATGCAAGAAAAAATAGGGGAACGGGGACATCTTTTATCTAATTTTGGGATACTTTAGTATTTTACTACTCTAAAGATTTATCTTTCCTCAGGATGCGAAATAGAATATTTGTTTGAAAATGGCTAAGATTTGAAAAGTTCTGAGGGATTTAGTAATACTTTATAATGGGAAGAAATGGTCTGGTTCCATGCAGTGGACCCTCGCTAGTTTTGTTCTTGAGGAAAACGATGAACTCTTATGATTCGTATTTGTTAGAGTTGGCTTATGTTTAAAGTCAGTTCAAAGGTTTCAACCCTATTTGTGTAGCAATTTTTATAGCTCTTGTAGATGGAGGTACATAAATTTATGAAAGTGGAGTACACATGAATTGGAGTTAAACTTAGCACCAAGTGGTGGTAACTTTTACTAAAACATACACAACTGGCTGATGGAAACACTAAAGGTGATGATGAACATACACCTCTGAATTCCAGAACACACCCAAATAGAGCAGGGATGTCAAGTTTTGAATTTCTGGATCATCCAAGAACTTCTAGATTATAAACAGATGTAAATTTTGTTTCCATTTTGTTGTGTACTGCTAAACTATTACCAGTTGTGGTATGGTTGGTTGGTCTGTTTTTTATTACTGTAACACATTGTGTTGTTTGAAAACACTCTTGAGGCAGAACAGTAGACCAGTAGACCGAGGCTGAACAGTAAACAGAAGATGATTTATGTCAAAATTGGTTAAAAGAGCAGCTGTAGATTGACAGAAATGTGGATTCTAAAAATGTTATTCCTTCCTTCTTGAAACCTCGCCTAGAAATCCCTAGAAACTTGACCCAGGAATCTATTGCTTGCTAGATAGAGATCACGGATTAGGCTACTGATGGGATGTGAATAGATTGTGCATGGTATTTTTGTTTTTTCAGTTTAGTTCTTTTTTTGTGTAAGTGAGCAGATCTTTTTTCCATTTATGAACCACTATTCACACACCAATTTTGTATGATGACTGGTTGAAGAGTAGGCTTTCAAATGAGGAATATTTATACAGATTCACTATCTTTTTACTACACACATATTGCTGTTGTCCTATGTTTTGTTTACGTTTTGGCTTTTGCTCAAATCAATAGCTTAAAAAAAGCTTAAATTTGTACAACAAATTTCCATGTGTGGAAGCTTTCTTCATTTGACAATTCAACAATGGCTCTGGTTAGACATATCTTTGCGAATCGATTTGAATCCATTGAAACCCTTTTTTTTCAAACCACTTTGGGTTGAAATGACTTATTTATTTGGTTTGAATTTGCTTCCAGATACACTTTCTATTTGAGAAGAAAAGGGTTTTAATTGATTCGCAAAGGTGTGTCTAACCGCAGCCAATATCCACTTTAAATCTCTCCCACATCAAACTGTGAGTACATTTCCATGAATGTTATATCAATACAGGATAGGATCATATAGGAATTAAAGAATTAATGTGTCTTCCAGTTCCTCATGAGTCACCCTTGATGAAAAGACCTGGATGTACTTACAGTATTGCATAAAACATTGGATCCTGGTGTGATTCAAGCAGTACTACGCAATCCATCAGGTATATAGCATAGACAGACAGCTAGGGGGAGACACAAGGATAATCGATACAGTAATACTGAGTAGATAGTACTTAGTATTGATTCACGCTGATGATGGCTGGTACAGACCTTTAAAAAAACACAGACATCATACGGTGATCTTTTATCAGGATTTCTAAATACATCTGATTGTCTGGCATTAATTGGAATAATTCAATGATTCACTTTTTGTTTCATGGTCTTGGCATGGAAAGCTGTCAGATCTATTTAATCCCACGGCTTTTGAGGATGAATGGGAAATGTTACCTGTAGTGTAATAGGTTGTTTATGATTCATGATCAAAGATCCTAGAAATGTGGTTAGATCTTTATTCCAGATGATATATCAAGATTATATAATGCCAACGCTGAATTTTATCATTATAAAGATGCCAGAATTACGTTTTAAAAAAACCTACTCTTGATAAATGTATAACTTCTGTTTTCTGTGACAAGTCCTAATCTTCTGTAATAGTTTGGGAATAAACAAGAGTTTTGAGATTTTGTTGTTACAATAGGTGACATTTAAGTCAAAGCCATATCCCGAGAGTGTTGCCTTATTTCTCATAAAATATTCCTCTAGAAGCTGCAGGGAATTTAGATAGCTGTGAATTCGATTAGAGCTGATAAAGTGCTTTGACAGAATGGAGTTTTATAGGAAGGTTTTCTATAGCAGTAAGTCTGAAACGTAAGGCATATGAATCACAATTCATAGCAATCTAGAAATCTCAGTATTCTGATTACAGAACTAGATAGGGTTTTGAAAAAGAAAAAAACTAATATGTATATAGTGGATGCGTTGGCATATTTTTGTGGACATTTACTGGTATGAGTAGGTTTTTTAAGATTACTTTTGTATAGTTTGTCATCAATTAAGTATGATCAAACATTTCTAAGAATGAATCATAAACAGCACTATTTTATTTGAGAACATTGTTTAAACTTTGAATTACCATGACTACCTTCACCAGATTACCTAGTTACCCTTTCTGTAATGTTTAGTTTTAACAGTGCTTGAGATGAGAGTGATATCAGCCTTTCTCTAGAACTGAAGGTTATTAATTGTCATTTTATCTCATCGGAGGGGTCAAGGTTCATTTTCTCTTGATGTGGCATGTCATCAAAATCCCACTCAAGCCGTTTTCTTTGTCCTGGATGATCATTTAGAAAGCTAATGAAGCTTTTATGTGTTGAAATAGGAATGGAAAATGCATTTACGATCAGATAAGGGCTTTTAGAGTTGACTGATTGGCAAACTTGGAAGTTTAGGGTTTGGGAGATTCTAGGAAAGGTCACGTAAATGTTATGAAAGATAATGGTAAACTATGACTGCTGACTAGTTAACTGTCATTGTATCGGTATATAAATAATATTATATATCACTCCATTTACCATATTTATCTGCTGCAAAACACCTTTTTGTAATGCTCATTCATATTTTTTTTAATTTAATGTACGAATGACAAGTCCTGTAATCATTTTTAAGATCAAATATCATTTGGTGTGTTGATAAGATTAATGTGACTATGAAATGTTAATGAAAAGGGCTACATTCCACAATAACGTTTCTTATATTAGCAAATATGATATTGGTTCCAAGATCCATAATGTAGAAAAAAATATTCAACTCTGGAACAATGTATTTATGAGGTAATTTCTTACCTCTTGTCAAGGCCTTTAGTGAAGGCAGAAACGTTGTATATGAGGTAAGAAATTATCTAACAAAAACATTGTTCCACAGTTGAATATTTTTTTCTAAACATTTCTCACATTATGGTATTCATCAATGTAATTATGTTTTAACTTTTCTTCTTACTTCTTTACAGAATTGCAATTGTCTAGACCTCCATCTAGTGGTAGAAGAACACCAAATGATTCACCAAGAATGGCGAGAAAAAGCAGAGCCAAATCTCCAGTATCTGTGAGTGTTACTAAATATTTTTTCAAAGTTTCTAATTCTTATTGTGAGAGTTGTCTCTACTATGTCATTTTTTACACTAATGGTTTTGTTAGATAGTCAAATTTGTTATGTTAAAAGTTGCAGTCTCTGATGTAACTGTGTATTTCTATTTTCCAGAGTCGACCTAACCTTCTAAATGGCATTGGACCAGCACATCACAATGGAAATGGTCATGCAAGTAAGTAAACACACATCGTGTATATTGTTAATCTTTCCTCCTTATTTTATTAGACATTTTTTCTCAAATATTATTCATAATTAATTTTCCTTATGGTCAATGTTGATCAAATTCAAAATATTAATGTAGAGAAAATCATTTTTGATGATATTTAATTACAGAAATCAATGGTCAAAGCCATTCACAGTCACATGCACCAACAGATTTGATGTCAAAATACAATATTGGAAAAGTTATAGGAGCAGGGAACTTTGCAACAGTGAAAGAATGTTCCAGCAAGTAAGTATTTCAAAGATCAAACTTCCAAATACAGTGTTTTAGACGTTTAGTTGTAAGATTTGCAAATTGTCGATTTTTACATGGTACCCCTATAACTTTTCAGTTCTAAATCTGTTGAGCGTTTTATTTCCCAATTTTTCATATTGATATTTTTGTAAGTAAACCTTCCTTTATAATCATTTGTTTTTGTCATCTTTCAGGGAAACGAGTAAACAATTTGCTTTGAAAATCATAGACAAATCAAGATGCCAGGGAAAAGAACAGATGATAGAAAATGAAGTGTCCATTCTGAGACGGGTGAAACATGAGAATATCATTCAGCTTATTGAAGAATTTGACACAGTTAGTGAGCTGTATCTTGTTATGGAATTAGTCAATGTAAGCATCATATTTTATTCATTTTTGAATATTTTGCGGTTTTTTTAATTACATGTGGATTATTTTTATTCCTCCAACTGTCATACCTTATTGTAAAAGAAACCAGTATGCCAAGACTCAATTTGGATAATTATGTCTATTTCAAAAGCCTAATTTCCATCATTTTTCTTAGAGACTTTCAGAATTTTTTCTCATATTATGTTTTTATTTTCAAATCTTTCCATAGATAAATTTGAACATTATTCTTTTCTTATTATATTTTAGGGTGGAGACTTCTTTGATGCTATTTCCGACTCTACAAAATACACAGAGCGCGATGCTAGCGGCATGCTGTACAACCTTATGAGTGCTGTCAATTATCTACACGACCTTCACATTGTTCACAGAGATATTAAACCAGAGAATATTCTTGTAAGTAGTTGTTTCGAAATCAACAAAGAGTGTTGTTGGATGTTTCCCTAGTGCCAAAATTTCACATTAATGATTTTTTACCAGGGTAATCCAGTTCAGATTTGTGATATGTTCTACCACAGAACCATCCAAGAGTTTTTCAATTCTATTTGTCTTGCGTTAGTTATTTTTCCTATGTGTAAATAAGCTAAAACTGTCACTTAATATGACAATCCTTTTGTTTACTTCCAGATGTGTGAACACCTTGATGGTAGTAAATCTTTGAAGCTTGGGGACTTTGGTCTTGCAACAGAAGTGGATGGTCCCTTGTTTACAGTTTGTGGGACACCTACTTATGTAGCCCCAGAAATTATAGCAGAAAATGGGTGAGAAAACTTTACTAGAATTCATGAATGCATTAAATACTAGTATGCAGATTTGTGTGTGGATATGATTTTGGTCAAAATGTTCACTGATATTCCAAAGAAACTTTCCATAAAGCATGAGTCTTTCTATTACAGGTATAGTTTCAAGGTGGACATTTGGTCATCTGGTGTCATAACATACATTCTTTTATGTGGATTCCCACCCTTTGTGAGGTAAGTTTCCTTTACTAAGTCTTTAATACATAAAACCAGTACCAGCTGATAATTTGATATTCAAAAGCAAGAAAGCTACTCCAAATAAGTTCATTTTGAATTTATTTGCAAATTTTCGTTGTGAGCTACAACATCTTCAGGCAATAATTAAACATACAAAGTACAGTACAACATATATATACAAGTAGGCTTTAATACATCATGCTCAGATATTCTAAGGCTAATTCATCTGGATGAAGTCTTGGACACTTCCTTTCCTTTCAAATGTTACCTATCTAAAAAATGCATCATAGAAAACAGGAAAACTTATAATCTCTTTGGTTTACAAATGTCATTCATTATTTTAATTTCCTTTTCAGCACCACCCACAACCAAGAGGAACTTTTTGATCAAATTCTAGCAGGAACATTTGAATACACTGCGCCATTTTGGGATGACATTTCAGATTCAGCAAAGGTAATTATTTTTATTTTTGGGATGTCACTATTTACGATTTTTTTTTTCAAACTCTTGATTCTTTTTTTCTGATAGAGATTATTGTATAATCATTCTTCTTTGTTTTGTTTCTTTAGGAGCTAATTTCTAACATGTTGCAAGTTGATCCTGAAGAAAGATTCTCTGCTACAGAAGTTATTGATCACCCATGGGTTGCAGTGAGTATATTTTTAGAAAATAGAAAAACCTTAAAAAAATATGAAAAGACCAATTAGGACAGTAGCTATTGTGATATAATGTTTATTTAACTTTCTTCAAATGTTAAAAAAGGGTTTGAAAAATATCATTGAAACTAGTTAAAACAGAGGATGTTTTAAATGCAACCCCTCCAAAAAAAGAAAGAAAGAAATTAGAATGAATAATGATATTAAGAAATAATTATATAAGAAAAAATAATATTTTATTCATCTATTTTTTCAGGATGATGCTGCTAAAGATGAAGATTTTCATGATAAGATTACTGATAAACTCACGCAGAGTTTTGAAAGAAAAGTGCCGGCAAAGGACAGAAATGCGGGAGTAGCAGTCATCGCTGTAAGTAACAGGAAGAACTTTTTGAAAATTGAAACTTAGGACACAAGATATGTATTATTGAATTTGATTGATTTACCAAAATAGTATTTATCAAATTCTGTAAATATTTACTAATACTAGTAGATAAGCGACTAGGTATTGATGTCATTTTTTGAAAATTTAATTATAAAAATCGATCTTTTTCAAAATTGTATTATCATTTTTGACTTGTCTCATTCAGGCTACTGCACTTGACAAGGAATCCAGGTTTTTCCATGGAAGAAAAAATCCCCAGCTACATGGATACAACAGCCAGGATAGTCACAATGCAGAAGATGAAGTTTTCTAGAAAAAGAATTAAGAGGAATTTCCAGATTGACAAGATTACCAAATCATAGTCAACAAATAATCTTGAGGCAATATGAGCATTTGCATTATACAGACGTCTGAAGGCCTTTTTTGTACAAAGATACAATTCCATAAGTATCATGTTTCTTGGAAAAAAACAATTGTTCATCTTTTCAGTCGTTTATGATGGTTTCCAGACAAGTGATCTGAAAAGGCAAACTCCAAATCTATACAAACTTGTATTTTTCTTTAATGAATGATAATGTTTATATTGCCGGCTTTAAATTAACAAATTACAATGTAGAAGGGCTGTAACATGAATAGTTTTCTTCTGTGGTACTGATATTTTCTAAAATATTCAACACAGAAGGATGTGACATGTGGAGAATTTGTAAAAAAAAATCAGTCAGTAAAAAGATTGTTGTCTCGGAACATGTAATGAATTGCAGCTTCTTTTTTCAAATAAGTTGTTGATATTTATTTTCATAGCCTACTTATGAATTATGATATGTTTGAAAACATGTAAACGATGCGATTGAATTTTGAGTGAGGGTTAAGAGTTGTGAAAGCTTTGTTGTCAAATCTTAGTTTTGTAAGAAAATGTAAATGCTAGTCATGAATTGCTGTGAGCTGTTTTGTGTTGAGCAAAATGTTGAAGTCTATTTATTCATCTCTATTATGAAGAATGGATGCCATTCTTCGGTGTCTCTTTGATAAATATATCATACAGACATTGATGGAGGGAAATTGGTGATGCAGAATTATTGGGTCAAATATTAGTGTACATATATTATGAATTACTGATATAAATGTGAGACGCTTCTTGTAATTGTTGGTCAGGGTGCTGCAACTCTTTCTCTGACAACAAAAACCTTTATGTACATATAATAATAATTAGTGTGGAGCCTTTGAATGGCAAGTCAGTCTCCGATATCATTGTCAAAAACACTGCTGTAGTATCTATGCATACATACATGTTACATAATTATAAGCTTTTTTTAAATATTGCGATTTTTGAAGAACTTATTTGCTACATACAATATGTAATGGCTTATTTATGTATTAGGAACTATTGTTCCGTTCACATTTTTTTACACGCTTTATTTTGATAATTTTGTTAAAAGTTCTGGTAGTATAATTGTATGCTAGTTTTTGAATCTCTAGATAACGCATGACTTTTTGTATTATTCTGATAATGGTCCTAATCAGTGAACATTCATTGATCAAATTGTAGGAATATTCATGCTGGGGATGGTTAATTCAGAGAGTGATATGTGTATGGTATTCTTTGTCATAAGCAAAATGACAGCTCTGTGTTAGTACATTTCGACAAAATTGCTGGGGTTCATTTTTGATAAATCTAAATGTCATGATTGAAGGACAAATATTTTTTTGACTAAATATGATATAATTGTTGTAAAGATGTCAACTTAAATTCAAATCGCATTCAAGGAATGATTGTAAACTGAAAGTTAAGGTGAGGGGTTGATATGGAATCTCATTGCTGAATGAGGAGAAAAGAAAAAAGCTCTATGTATGAAATAAAGCATCATTATAATATATCACATTTGTTATCATTCTCTTGTACCTAAAATTCAGTAATGCCTAAAAAGATCAAATCTAGTAAAAGTATGGATTTGGTTACCATTCTTTGACATACTATACTACAAGATACGAGCAAAAGCACAAAAAGAAAAAAGATATATCATAAATCAGATCTTTATTTTCTGGGAAAAATACTCTTCAATTTTTTTGTACAAAATTAATCTAACCCTTTGTGTTTTCAATATCCAGTATTGCAAAGGCCCAAAATTTTGAATACTTGGTAGGAATGCAGTACATTTATGTGGCAGTAAGAGAGCATGGTAAGGAAGGGGAAATGTGTACCTGCTATTTTCCTACAATTTTGTAACTCTTCATGGCTTCATGACAATTTCATTATGATAACACAGTCCAATAAAAAAAATCATCTGATAAAGACTCGCAACAATGTATCATCTTCAGTCCAATCATAACACAGGATGACATATAACTTTCTATCTACTGAATATCAACAACTTAAACATTTATGTCCATCATGGAATTCCACAAAAATTGTAGCGCTACCTTCTGGTATTAAACACAAGTTATTTCATAACTGCAACGTTAACAATTTTTTAATCATACAATAAAAACTGAACATCAAAATGAGCACTTACTTTTTAAGTTTGAAGTACATGTATGAATTAACATATTTTTTGGTTGCAAAAGGAATGAAGTGAAAAAAGTAACAGTCATTTTTTTTCAATACTTGATACTGGTACCAAGATACCTTTGACACAATTATGATACTAACAACAAGACTGCAGATAAGAGGAAGGAGGAGATTGTTGGGTGAGAATCCTTTCACTAATTTCTAGTTGCCTTGTCGTGCTGTTTCAGAGACACCCATGTGTTCATCTGTTTGGCTCTG
>JAVSBT010493414.1:0-34448 GCA_033118115.1 Pharyngocirrus eroticus
ATCAGTAGCCTGGGTCCACTCTCACATTCTCTGTAAATTGTATTATGTACAAATAAAGAATGATTACACACACCTATTATGTTTACTCTTCCAGGGGCCCTTGCATAAAAGGAAGGAGTTGTCCCATATTTTTCAACAAACTTTTTATTCAGCTCTTCGAATCTGGTATGTGAAAAATAAAGTTTTTGAAAATGGGGAGGAAATGTCAAAACTCAAAGGTAGCTACAAAGAAATCAATAGTTTATTCATACATACAATCCCCCTAACACTGATAATTTAATAGAAAAACACGTTGAAAAAAAGTCGATTTTGTGTAAATTACATGCCTCTGATTATTCTACCTGCATTATTTCTCAGCTAAAATGTATAATATCATTTGAATCCCTAGCCAGGACTGACACTTGTGCTAGGGTAACACTAACAGTCTGAGTATGGCTATGTCTATGACTATGAGCAGGTTGACCAACAATCAATATCAATCTATGCCACGAATTGCCATAAACAAGCGTATATGATGAATGTCAGTTACGCATACAAAATAATTTTTGAATGATAACAACACAGTTCACCAATCTAGGAAATTCTTTCTCACACATCTTCTTCAACATTACCTTTTTTTGTTGTTGACATTGTATTCAAACGTCGGCGGTACTGAAGTTGCCATTTTGAAGATCATGTGACAATTTGTTATTGATTAATGGGAACGATTTAACTATTGTTAACCGAAGACATTATAAAAATATATTATTTGATAAACTATAAAAAAAAAAAACTGACATTGTTGTCTTGATTTTCTTTTTAAAGGGGTAATGAAAGGTAGTATTTTTTTACTCCGGATTTTAGTGCGGAATGCATCATGGCGACCTCCATGAAAATGCTTAGGGTTGGCCATTTGGCAAGTGTCAATATGAAAATGGGACCTTGTAGACTCTTTAGGTTCTCCAAAAACATTAGACAGCTATGTTCCGTGTCCAGTGAAGTAAAAATATCAGATGGCGTGGACTATCCAGAGATAAAACCAAGATACCCACCAGGTGCTTGGCAAGAAATGACAGAGAAGAGAGCATGGAAACAATACGAAATGGCTATGGAACTAAACAAAATTGATGAAGTGAAATTTCGATTAGAGAAAATAGCAGGAGAGGAGAAAAAACTACTTTGGAATGCATCACCAATTACCCTCTGTCCACATGTCCTAAAATATTTTCAATACATCACCAAGACTCACATTGCCACTGGATTTCCAGAACACATAAGTGAAATGGATGTGTCAAATGACATTGAAAGTATACAGCCTTTGGTTATTGATGCTTTATTGCAAGAAAGTTATTACCAAAAGAGAAAGATTGAAGCAGCAAATTTAAATTCTCAGCATGAACTCAAAGTGAAATCTAGTCACAGAATGGTTGGGAAAATGTTGGAATCCATTCTTTCAATGATATCATTAGATAAAAGGCATTTATTGAGTTCTCAGTTTGACGAAAGTGTCAAACTAGAGACAATTTGGAGGAGGTGTGGTTATGGTGAATTAGAGTCAATTCCAAAAGGGGCTGTTACAGGAACTCTTACATTTCAGTTCAAGCATGAAGCAGATTTCCAAATACGGACAGAGCTTCCCCTTCCACAGGTACATAATTAATGTAATTGCTGGTTACTTCTTAAACCTGACTGACAATATTATCATAATTATATTTGAGTGTATATCAATGGTCTATTCATCATACTTACATATATTATGGAATCTAAGTTAAGTTTACATTCTCAGTCATTTTGTCTTAGTTGGATATATTAAAATCTGAGGGTTCCCTTGAATTCTTTGTCATTGAAACTTGCACATTGTTGCTATAACCTAGATTTCTGTTTTTTTAGATTACAAATAATGGTCATGTATGATGATATCAATTTGTTTTTGTTTTTATTTCTTGCACTCAGTTCCTGCCTGTAGATCATGACATGTGTTTGAATGGAGAATATCCAATGGATTACAACTATGGACCTTATGCATTTGGTCAATCACATAGCTTTGGTAGACCTTTTACAGTTTCAGGTAATTGTTTTCAATTTGTTTCTTGGTGAAATTTTGTCAGTTCCTTCTTCAATATTTTTTATTTCGGGGATGATAATTATCAACTTTTTTTCTGTCTGAATTCATTATGTAATTGTGTATAGCCTGTATCCTGTTTTTAAAAAGATATCCACTTTGAATTGTTTTGCAGAGTTTATTATCTATCAATTAACAAATAACAATATAATATAGTATACTGTATAAAAACATGTGTCATTCAATGTGATAATAATAAAATTGATGATTATTTAATTCTTGTAATTCTTTTGTTGATACAGGTCATTGGGTGGGAGACCCATGTAATTTCACCCACACATCACTGCATACAATGAAAGATCTCTTCTACAGTATACAAGAAGAATTTGGAAATGATTCCAGTATAATAAAAGAGAAGTTCATTGAGTGTGGCCTTTTAACAGCCTTTGGCTCATGTGTTGCCCAGGCACATAATTTAGGTGAGTACTATAAAGTGTTGGGGCAATGCAATTAAATCAAAGAAAACATATGGCACTGTGTGTATGATTAGAAGGCAAAAGAAACTGTACTAGACAGGACACATATTGGCTTTATTAGCAACTGTAATTTATACAGACAAAACTCTTGACTAAAAAATTAAATGACTTCCTTAACCTATTCTTTCTCTATATGAATATCTTAAAATTATCTTGAGTCTTTATCACAAAAAAAACATTTTTTTTCTCAAAGTGTACATTTTATTTTGAAAAATTTAGGTAAAAACTAATAAATATCTATAATACATGTACATAAATACACAAATTGTTTACATTATTTTTGCACCCTCTTAAGGAAAGACTTTACATGATAAGCTTCAAATATTTACTTTATTTTCTAGGTTTCAATCAGCACTGGGACGTTACTTACCCTATCACAACACAGACAGTTGTTACTGATGGGAAACAATTTCAGGTGTTTGCCTACCAGCTGAATACTTTACATCTCTGGAGAGCCGATGAATCTAATCCCTTGCGTAATGTTTTGTGGAGTTCACCTCTGATGAACTTATATGACTCTGATAACAATGGAGAATTGAAAGATTTCAACAGTGACGTTTTGTCATATTTGATTAAATTTCTGTCAAATACCCCTGTAGATAGAGGTGTTGAGTTGAGGCCATACTTGCCCAATGAAGAGGATCCTGTCAACAAAACATCTTACATAAATGATCTAGGCACAGAGCCTCCCCCGCCTCAAAAAGCAGAAAGATGGCTATATCCAAAATATTCTTTGTACTTCTAGAATTGCATAACATTTTTTGCAGTGAAATGAAGGTGATTTTAGAATAAGTTTTGATATTGGAATTATGTAAACTTTGTGGAAGTAGTATAAACAAAGCTTGATTTTTGTACAAAATGTGATGTACCTTAGCACCTTTGTGAAAAATTAATAAAAGTCTTGACAAATTACAGATTTTATTTTATACTACAAGTAAATATTGCCATACTTGCATATTGTGACCAGGTTCCTTATTGTTGGCAGATCGCAACATTGGAATCTGACATATTGCATAGTTATAAAAATGTTTTTTGAAAAAAAAGTCTATCCAGAATTTTTTTTCCCACTCCTATCATTACTATCCTTTCTTTCAAATCATGCATTTGTTGGCAATTTTACATCATCTAAAGCTTTGTAGTATAACATAGTTTACACCTCTGAACAAGCTGACAGCTAGTAAACAACACTATTCTTTTCTACCAATAAAGAAATCCATTCACTTATTAGTTTGCTATCTACCTCTACAAAACGTTCAATTTTAAATTCCCTGAAAGCTACTTCTAAGTTGTGTACTGAGATCAATCTTATTCAGTGATTTTTTTTCCAATTCAGATCATTAAATTACTATTTTATCTCGAAGTGAAGACGTTGATTCTATTATCCCATGAACCCTTTTCAAATGTTCTCTCAATCTCATCGCATTGATATAAGATTGTCTACATACTTGACAAGAATACATTTTTACATCAGTGTGGGTAACCATATGGGATTCAAGCTGTTGTTTAAAACGGAAACGCTTTTGACAAACTTTACAACAGTAATTTAGAATTCCAAGGTGTACAGCTTTGTGGTGGGAATGATAAATTTCATATGATTTGAATGTTTTCTTGCAGTCTGTACAAGTGTAAGGTCCATTATAATCCAGTTTTGAGTGTCCAATTCTCTTCTTTGTTGTGGAAAATTTGTTTTGTGTTTTGTACTGCTGTTTGATTTTTCCCTTTTGAAGATATTTACTTCCCTTTGGCAAAGAGTCAACCTGAAGCAAAGATATAGAAACATATACAATTAAAGAGCCTAGAAGGAACACTATAGAGGTTCGGGTTATAAAAAGTAATTGATGGGTTCACAATTAAATAAATGTCAAGCAAAATGAAAGCCAATAAAAGTATCTGGACCCATTTCCCTCCCCTAAAAAAAAAGCAAGAACAGCATCACTGTACTTTCTAAATCTGGCAGTGTATCCCCTCCCCCACCCCCACTCCAGTTAAAATTTGGAACTATGTTGATGAAAAGAAATAAGTAAAACCAGAGTAACTTTTGTGAAAAAATGATTTATTTCTCAGGAACAATTTTTAAATCTATTATTTTCCAACATTTGAATACGTTGCAAATATAAACATGTGCATCAGTTGTAAACTGTACAAAAATGATAACATCTAAATGGGTTAATTTTGTTCATGACATTTTCAACGGACACATTACACTGTTTAAACATTGACAAATTGGTGTAAAGTAAAAAAACAGCTTGCAAACAATGAATTTTTCTTCTTCAAAGAACTGTTTATCAATTTTGTTTATATACAGTAATTATATTCATCTTCTTGTGAATAAAATAACTTCAAGAAGGAAAGAAAACAGCATTATTGTCTACAGCTGAAGATATTTTTTTACTTTTCTCTTACAATGACATGTGGAATATCATTCAAAATTGTGAGATTTGGGGTTCAAGCACTATGAGGACTCAATCACAAGTACATGTACTTGTTTATTCATTTCTTCTTGCTTCAATATGATGTGCAGTAAACATGTTTTTCAAGTAACATAAATTGATATCAACAAAAATGTGAAGTACTATACACATTTTAATCTGTGTCATTTACAATTTAAAAGTGCATACATGTACGTCAACATGTACGTATGCACATTTTACAGCCATTTCAATCGAAAATTAAATTTGTAGACAATCTGACAATGTCCTGTTCATAAAAAAACAAAACTACCTTATCCTACAATTCTGCCATCACTACATGTAATGATTTGAATCAAAATTAATAACTATGTAACACTAACACCTTTTAAAAAACATGCTGATTTTTGTTATACTATAATTAATGGAATGCAAACACAAAAATAATCTCTCAGACAAATCGTCACATAAGAACGCAAAAGCTCTATCTGATGAAGAAACATGTAACAGTTTAATAGAGCTTTTGCCTTCTCATGCAGATATCTGTAATATTTCTTTTTAAAATGAATAATGAAAAGAGTGTTTAAAATTGTTAAAAATTACAGGAGTATTCAGAATATTAAAAATATGTTGTTTTGATACTAGAACTGTCCTAAAATAATCTTTAACCATATTTTTTCATAAAAATTAAAGATCAATCTTAGCTCCAACTGGAATTAATTTAGATAATTTTGATCTTCTATGGAAATATGAAAAAGTTGCATTTTAAAAATCTCTATAGGAAATCAACATGGGTAATCTAGTCTGAAGTGCTTCAACAGCCCATGTTAAATTCCCATAGAGATTTTCAAAGTGATTTTTTTTTCATCTTTCCATTCAAGCAAAATGATAACCATTTTTTACCAAGTTATGGAAATAATAGTTCTTACGTTTTATTAAAAGAAAAACCATGTTATTAATATTCTGAATACTCCTATATTATGTTATTATTATCAATAATGCAAATGGAAATGTTTCTTTTGCTATTACAACTGTTTTCATTGTTTCAAGTAACTTGTTTAAAGCATTTTCTAATCTCATCCAGAGTTTTTTGAATATTATGTGCACTTTTTAAGTGATTTTGTAACGTATTAGAACTTCCACAGCGTGTGTTACACTGGATGCAAACAAATGGCTTGATGTTTTTATGGTATGATTCATGATGCTCCAGCTGATGCATGTATGACAAACCTTTGTTACAAACAGTGCAGTGATATCGAAACACTTTGTCATGCGTCGCTTTTTGATGTCTCACATAGGATCCCTTTGTAGAAAATGTTTTACTACAAAGATTGCAAGTGTATGTCATAGAGAGATTAGCCGTCACACCCTTTCCCGCTGGAACTTGCCTTATTACACCGGATTTCTTCTTCTTTGGTTTTTGCAATCTTGAAATCTTTTTAATCCCCTGTTTGGCCTCAGAGCTTTGGTTTTGGCTATGTGCGTAACCCTAAATGAAGCAAAAAATGGAGGTCAAGACACTGATTTCCTTCTTATACACATACATGTATACATGTTTTCTTTAGATTGTGTTATTAATAAATAAAAAAGAAGAGACCTGTTTGAATTGCATTTTTCCATAGAGTTCAATTTATTAAAAAAAAATGTTTTCTGACTTGGCAGTTTGATTTACAAGAAAATGACAGGTGGTATCACATTTTATGTTTTGTACTACATTAAACTACTATAAAATTCAGAAATGTCTTTCAGTCCTGAAAGCAATCCAAACACTAAAGTAAATGGTGTAATTAATCCTTGATTTTCTTATTCATTTTTTTGTGCAAAATATCTTCTACCAGCTTACCAATTAGTTAATGGCAACGTGCATACCAATAAGTCAAGTTTTCAGTCATTTTGTGAAATAAATAATAATATTTAATTAGATATTAGCATATTCGCATCAGAACCGTAATATATGGTATATAACTATACTTTCGCATATGCACTTTCAAAGACAAATGTGACCATGAAAGCTTTACATGACTAGAAACAGTGAGAACACTGCTATGAGCACCCAAAGCCAGTGAAAAATAATTCACTTCAAACTGCACAGCTTTGAACCGGGACCTTCCACATGAAATGCTTTATCAAAAATAGAATTGCTGGTACACAGATATACTCACTGTATAATATGATCTTACCCCTAATCAACGGCTGGCGTTTTTCACAAATCTTTTTTAAAGAACTGTCTGATTTCATCCAAACTTTTTTGAATACGATGTACATTTTTTAAGTGAATTTGTAACTTATTAGAACTTCCAAAGCATGCATTGCACTGGACGCAAACAAATGGCCTGATGTTTTTATGGTATGATTCATGATGCTCCAGCTGATGCATGTATGACAAACCTTTGTTACAAACAGTGCAGTGATATCGAAACACTTTTTCATGAGTCACTTTTTGATGTCTTATGTAGGATCCCTTTGCAGAAAATGTTTTACCACACAGATTGCAAGTGTATGTCATAGAGAGATTAGCCGTCACACCCTTTCCCGCTGGAACCTGCCTTGTTTCACTGGATTTTTTCTTTGGTTTTTGCAATCTTGAAATCTTTTTAATCCCCTGTTTGGTCCGAGAACTTTGGTTTTGGCTATATGCGTAACCCTAAATGAAGCAAAAAATTGGAGGTCAAGACTTTGAATTCCTTCTTATACACATACATGTATACCTGACTTTTCTTTAAATTGTGTTATTAATAAATAAAAAAGAAGAGACGTGTTTGAATTGCATTTTTTTCAATAGAGCTCAATTTATTCACAAACTTCTTAACTACAATTGTTTTTCTGACTTGGAAGTTTGATTTACATGAAAATGAAAGGTGGTATCAACTTTTATGTTTTGTGCTACCAAAATAAAATTAAGAAATCAAAATATCTTTGAATAAACCTGAGGCTACTGTACAACATTTTCATCTTTAGACTAACATGGCTAAATGTAGGCTTTCTCTTTCCAGTCCTGAAAGCAAGCCAAACACCAATGTAAATGGTCAAATTAATCATTGTTTTTTTTATTCACTTTTTTAAACCTAGGTAGTAAAGTCATGTACAGTAATACCAAAGAATAAATGTTAATGTCTATTCTTTGGTTATTCTCCTACGGCAGCACAACCCTTATAGATAATTATACAGAATACTTGAGTAATTTGTAAGTACATGGATTAAGTACATATTATATCCCATACAACCAACCTGTCAGATTGTCATACATGTAGGCATTCATTGTCAGTACCAAAGCAGAAAATAAAAGTCATGGAACCAGACTGGTCCAGAGTAATAATACAAACAATATATCATGTATGGCAACAATCACTGGAGCCTAGGCAAGTATCAAACACTCTAATCATTATCGTTTATCCTTCCTTCATATTAAACTGTCTTGTATACATTTAGTTGAACCTGCTTTGCAACCCAAAGGTTGAATAACACACACTTTGTTTTAATTTCACATTTATCAATCTTTTTCCTGGTCAGACTCACTCGTTTTTTTCTTTCCTATTCTCCCTTGGGAGTGTACATTCACTACATTGCAACTCGGTGCTGCTCTAGTCAGCCTACATATCTTTTTTTAAAGAATTGTCTGATTTCATCCAAACTTTTTTGAATACTATGTGTACTTTTTAAGTGAATTTGTAAAGTATTAGAATTTCCAAAGCATGCATTACATTGGACGCAGACAAATGGCTTGATGTTTTTATGGGATGATTCATGATGCTCCACCTGATGCATGTATGACAAACCTTTGTTACAGACAGTGCAGTGATATCGAAACACTTTTTCATGAGACACTTTTTGATGTCTTATGTAGGATGCCTTTGCAGAAAATGTTTTACCACACAGATTGCAAGTGTATGTCATAGAAAGGTTAGCCGTCACACCCTGTCCCACTGGAACCTGCCTTGTTTCACTGGATTTCTCCTTCTTTGGTTTTTGCAATCTTGAAATCTTAATCCCCTGTTTGGTCCGAAGGCTTTGATTTTGGCTATGTGCGTAACCCTAAATGAAGCAAAAAATGGAGGTCAAGACACTGATTTCCTTCTTTTACATATACATGTATACCTGACTTTTCTTTAAATTGTGTTAATAAATCAAAAACAAGAGATGTGTCTGAATTGCATTTTTTTCCAATTTATTCACAAACTTCTTAATTACAAATTGTTTTCTGACTTGGCAGTTTGATTTACAAGAAAATGAAAGGTATCATCACATTTCATGTCTGTACTACATAAAATTGAGAAATAAAATGTCTTTGATTAAACTTGAGGGTACTACTGTACCACATTTCAACTTTTCTTTAACATGACTAAATAGTAGGCTTTCCCTTTTCAGTCCTGAAAGCAAGCAATGTAAATGGTGAAATGAATCAATGATTTTCTTTTTCACTTTTTGAAACCCAATTAGTAAAAGTAGAGTAATACCAAAGAATATACGTTAATATATATTCTTTTGTGATACTCCTAGGACAGCACAACCATAATAGATATACAGAATACTAGAGTAATTCTAACAAAAGTTTCCATCATACATCCGTAACCATCACAAATTCAGAAAAAAGCCTTTTATGAATTTTGCAAAATATTTAATACCAGCTCACCAATAACATAATTGCAACATGCATAACAGTATTAAGTTTTCAGTCATTTTGTGAAATACTTTATCAAAAATAGAATTACTAGTACACAGATATTCTCTCTGTATTATATTCTCAACAGCTGACCAGTGTTTTTCACATATCCTTTTTCAAGAACTGTCTGATTTCATCCATACTTTTTTGAATATCATGGTTACTTTTCAAATGCTTTTGCAGTGTATTTGAATTCATAAACTTTCCATGACACAAGTTGCAAACAAATGGCTTTATCTTTTTATGAAACGACTCGTGGTACTCCAACTGTTGTACATTTGCCAAACCCTTATTACAATATGGACATTGAAATTTGAACACTTTTTCATGAGTCTCCTTATTATGTCTCAAAAATGATGACTTTACAGCAAATGTTTTGTCACACAATTTACAAGAGAAGGTTGTTTTCATCGAGAGGTAAGCTGTTGCCTTTGATTGTGTCTGCAGCTGCTTCATTTGCTTCCATTTTTTTATCTTGGATTGTTGAAAACCTGAAGTCTTTTTTATCGGATTTCTTTTTCCTACAGATTGGTTCTGCCCGTATCCCTAGATGAAGCAGAAAAGGTAGGACTGTCACTCAAGAACACAGAGTATTCAACTTTCACAAAGTCACCTTAACTATTCGACATCTATTAAAAAATTCCACCATACAGCAATTTTTAATACCATCACAAATTCAGTCAGAAAGAAGCCTTTTTAAAATATCTTTTTCCAGCTCACCATTTACATAATTGCAACATACATACCAGTATGATACTTTATCAAAAATAGAATTACCAGTACACATATTCTCATGATCTGCTCAACAGCTGGTATTTTTCACAAATCTTTTTTCAAGAACCGTCTGATTTCAAACAAACTTTTTTGAATATCATGGACAATTTTCAAATGCTTTTGCAGTGTATTAGAATTCATAAACTTTGCATTACACTCGTTGCAAACAAATGGCTTTATCTTTTTATGAAACGACTCATGGGTCTCCAACTGTTGTACATTTGCCAAACCCTTATTACAAAATGGACATTCCAATTTGAACACTTTTTCATGAGTCTCCTTATTGTGTCTCAAAAATGATGACTTTAGAGCAAATGTTTTGTCACACAATTTACAAGAGAAGGTTGTTTTCATCGAGAGGTAAGCTGTTGCCTTTGATTGTGTCTGCAGCTGCTTCATTTGCTTCCATTTTTTTATCTTGGATTGTTGAAAACCTGAAGTCTTTTTTATCGGATTTCTTTTTCCTACAGATTGGTTCTGCCCGTATCCCTAGATGAAGCAGAAAAGGTAGGACTGTCAAGAACACAGAGTATTCAACTTTCACAAAGTCACCTTAACTATTTGACATCTACAAACAGTATTCAAAGTAGCACTTGCAGTCTATCAGGATTGTTTGTTTTTTTAGTTTTACACTGTCATACAGCAAAGAACCTGTTCTAAAATATACCAATTTCTAACCCTGTAACTGAATGTAGTAATCCTTAACTGACTGGGACAAAATATCAAAGTATATACATGTAATACACAGCAGTTATTACTTTATTCAAACCACCCTTTCTTCAATTCTGTTTACAGTCATGGAACTTCAAAAGGCTTGAACAAAGTTGAAGGAAGGCAGTCCACAAGCTTGACACACAGAATTCAATATCCCCATCACTGACTAGAAACAAATTGCAAAAGATAGAATACTTTGGAGATCTGCAGTCAACTAAGTTTTGGTTTAGTCCTATCAAAACTGCCATTGAGAGATAGATGTCTGACACAGCAGGCCTAGCAGATTGTCTCCTGATCTTTACATTTCATAGACAATCTTGTGTGAAAGCTGCAAACCTGGAATAGCTATGTCCAAGTCAAAATCAATGTACTGCCACAACTTAACTCAACTACAAGGATTTATGATCTTTCTTGTGAAACTTTCTTATACCAAATATAGAATTACTAGTACAGCAATATCCTTCCTGCAACAGCATACTTGTTATGCTTATCTGGCATAATTTTTACAAATTCTTTTTATAGCAGAATCTGATTTCCTCCAAAGTCTTTTGAATACTGTGAACATTCCTTAAATGCTTTTGTAATTCATTAGAACTTCCAAAAGTTGCATCACAATGGACACAAAAAAATGGTTTAATGTTTCTATGGGTTGAATCATGATGCTCTAACTGATGCGTATATGATAAACCTTTATTACAAAATGTACAGTGAAATTTGAACACTTTTTCATGCGTTGCCTTATTATGTCTCAAATATGACGATTTTGCAGAAAATGTTTTGTCACACAGATTGCAAGAGTAGGTTGTAACAGTATTCATAGAGAGGTTAGTGGCTGTGCTTGGATCTATCTGAAGCTGCTTCTTTTGCTTGTATTTTTTCTTCATTGATCTTTGAAAACTTGTCTTAGTTATCCAATGTCTTTTTGCGGTCTGTTGATTTTTCCCAATCTCCTATATGAAGCAGAAAAGGTAGGTCTGTCAAGATAAGACAACTCATTTCTAAGTTGTAAAAATAGAGGTTCATGCTGGCTAGTTTAGTAAATAGGACCCTTACAGTGAATGCAACTTTCAATATCAACAGTGTATGCAATGTTCACATCACATCAATTACTGATCAAACACACATTTGCAAATTAGCACTTGCAGTCTATCAGGATTCTTGTTTCAACTCTCTTACACATCTCACTAGCTAGTGACATCACTTCAAATCATATTTTAACAAATTGTTTCCAAATATCAAAGAAATATAACACAATTATGTATGTGACAACTTTTATTTTTGTTTAACTGAATTTATCATTCAAATCAACTTATTCAATTTGTTATCATTGTTAAATTGGCACTACTCCTTCTTGTAATACTGTTCAATGTCTGGAAGTCTTTTGAAGATTGCACAATGATATCTCAAATGGACTACACATCAAGAGAGTAGCCTCCGTGCAAATGAATACAATAGACAAAGCAGGCAGGTTGTCTCACGATCTTTACAATGTAATTGACAATCTTGTGACAAAGCTGCATACATGAAATAGGCATAATGTCCAAGCCAAAATTATTGTAGTTTGTACTGCAACAACTTAACTCATCTACTGGGATTTATAAGCCATAAATACCACTGAATTGATCCCTCTAGTAAAACTTTTTTATAACAAATATAATTACTGGTAATATCCTCTTGGCAAATAGAATACTTGTCATGCTTGAATAGCACTTGGCTTTTTCACAAATCTTTTTTATAGCATAGTCTGATTTCGTCTAACGTTTTTTGAATACTGTGCACTTTCCTTAAATGAGTTTGTAAGTCATTAGAACTTCCAAAAGTTGCATCACAATGGACACAAAAAAATGGCTTAATATTTCTATGGGTTGACTCGTGATGCTCTAACTGATGCGTATATGACAAACCTTTACTACAAAATGTACAGTGAAATTTGAACACTTTTTCATGTGTCACCTTATTATGTCTCAAATATGACGATTTTGATGAAAACATTTTGTCACACAGATTGCAAGAGTAGGTTGTAACAGTATTCATAGAGAGGTTAGTGGCTGTGCTTGGGTCTATCTGAAGCTGCTTCTTTTGCTTGTATTTCTTCTTCATTGACCTTTGAAAACTTGAAGTCTTTTTTATCCAATGTCTTTTTGCTGTCTGTTGATTTTTTCCAATCTCCTATATGAAGCAGAAAAGGTAGGTCTGTCATTTCTAAGTTGTAAATGTAGAGATTCATGGTGGTCAGTTTAGTATTATAGGACAATACAGTGAATGCAACTTTCAACATCAACAGTGTATGCAATGTTCTCATCACATCAATTATTGATTTAACACACATTTGCAAACTAGCACTTGCAGTCAATCAGGAGTCTTATTTCAATTATTTGAGCAACTCTGTCATTGACCCATTTGGTGTCAGGTGGGGTTTATTTTTGCACTTCTGTGGCTGTCGGCTTCTTTTTTGAAAAATCTTGATTTTTGCATATTTGAAATTTTTAGCCAATTTGACTTGTTCTTTTTAATTTTCAGGTGAATCAAATTTCAGGAATAACATATAATAACATATATACAAATTGTTGCTTTATTTGAAACATGTTTTTTTTTGTAAAACATCATAGTTTAAAATGGTGCAAAGTGTGGTATCGCTCATTGCAATCGCCCAAACAGAGTCCAACATTACAAGATGGGCAGTATGTTCTGACTCTTGTGCCTCTAAATCCTTCACTACCACCACAAACAACACATTTTCTTCTCTTTTTGTCTGGAATTGTCTTTAAAAAATGTCTTTCAACAAGCCTAGGCTGCTTTGGCTCACTTGGTGCTACAAGCCTAGGCTGCTTTGGCTCACTTGGTGCATTGTCTGGAAGCTGCTGAGCCTAAGGAAGAAAGAAATCCAACATAATTATTTCCTATCATGGTAATTGATAGCAAGTGTTGGTCTCTTCCTCATAGCAATGTATTCTCCCTTCATAATGCCCATCTGAATATTTCATTCCACCTCTTTCAATTTATCATTGCATCTAATGACTGTATACACTGCTAACTACAAAAGGTCCATGGAACCAAGGTAGCAGGCCTGGGCTAAGGGGTTTTCCAACAGTTGATTCCATGCAACCACCAACAGTGAGAAATCCATCAACAAAAAGGGTTCGACTTTGTACCATCTACACTATAAACAGGAGGCCATCAAAAAAGGGACCCACATATCAACCTGTCTCTTTCCCTTCTCTTCACAATTTGATTGGCAATATTGCTGCTGAATAGGTTAATCTTCACACCATTAATATAGTCAATCTCTCACTAAGGTGCATTTGGCTCCTTCTTGTGATTCTGTCTGATATCTGGAAGTCTTTTGAAGGTTGCATGGTGTTTTTTCAAATGGACTTGTAATGTTTTAGAATCTCTTCCTGTGAAAGTACATTGGTCACAAAAGAAAGGCTCAATGTTTCTGTGTAAAGATTCATGCCTTTCTACTTCATATTCATAAGAAAGTCCTTGGTTACAAAATGAACAGACCATTCGAAACACTTTTTCATGTACCACTTTTTTATGTCTCTTATATGCAGACTTAGAACGAAATGAAATTCGACACAAGTTACAAGTGTAGGTAATAGAAATATGTTCTTCCTCAGCGTCCACACCATTTGCTGGTTTCTTTTGACCGCTACTTCTTATTTGGAATCCAGTTCTTCTCTGTCTTATTTTGTCAAACGGCTTCCGCCTATTTGGTTGTCTATGCATTTTATCCTAAATGAAAGTAAGAAAGTTGGTCATTGTTTTTGTTACCTGATGATTATCCTAAATAAAAGTAAGAAAGTTGGTCATTGTTTTTGTTACCATAACAAAGAAAGTGAAACTAACTTCTTAGCAATTTTTTAAAACAATTTATTGATAAACATACATTTTCCTTTTTCATAATTTGTCTTGAACTAAAACAAACATCAAAGTTTTGCTTTTTTTAAAAAAAAATATTCAAAACTACTGGTGCCATTTGGCTTTGCAATTCATTTTTGGTCAGGAATTGGAAACTGCTTATTTCACAGTGCTAAAAATTATCAGCATTACATAGCGTCATAATCATAACCACATTCTTTGTTTAGCCTTGATGTTCATATCAGTCCATCTTTTTTTCATTCATTTTTCACATCTCTTTCTTATTGAATTGTCTTATATCAGGCAGACTTTTGCAGATGTTATGGTGGATTTTTAGGTGTACATGTATTACCCTTGAGTCCTTTGCTGTAAATGTACATTGATCACAAAAAAAAGGTTCAATATTTCTGTGCTGAGATTCATGCCTTTCACGCTCATAATCATATTGAAGACCTTTGTTACAATAGGAACAAAACATTTTAAATACTTTTTCATGCACCACCTTCTTGTGGCGAGAGTACGCTGATTTTGACTGGAATGAAATTCGGCACATGTTACAGGTGTACGTTATGGAGATATGTTCTTCACTATCACTTAAATGTATTGATTTCCTTTTACTGGTGCTTTTGATTTGTATTCCTTTTCTTCCTTTTCTAGCTGTGTAAAATGACTTCTGTGGGTTGGACTTTCCAGGTTTTGGCTTCTTAGTGGCTAGTCTACCATCCTATCAAAAGTAAGAAAGCTGGTTATTGCTTTTGTCACACGAGACAAAGATGTTGAGTAACATCAATGACATACCGTATGTAAGACAAGATAACTAATTGTCTTTTTTCAGGACTGTTTGTAGTTTAACTGTCTTATTTCAGGAAGTCCTTTCAATATAGCATGGCGATTTTTCAAATGAACATGTAATACTCAGGAGTCTTTTCCTGTAAAATCACACTGATCACAAAAAAACGGTTCAATGTTCCTATGAAAAGAGTCGTGCCTTTCTCGTTCATATTCATATTGAAGTCCTTTGTTGCAATACGAACAAAACATTTTAAATACTTTTTCATGGAATACTTTTTTATGACGCTTATATGAATGTTTTGATTGAAATGAAATCCGACACAAATTACAAGTGTATGTAATAGAGATATGTTCTTCCTCATCACTAATATTTGTTGATCTTTTTTTAGGGCTGCCTTGGTTTTCAGTCTGTAATCCTTTTCTTTTCTGTCTAAGTTTAAAAAGTGACTTCTGTACTTTTGACTTCACAGGCTTTGGTTGCTGAAGTATCATTCCCTAAATAAAAGTAAGAAAGTTGGTCATTGCTTTCTCCACCTACTTTTAAAAAAGACGAAGTGAGACTAATGTGGTCAGGTGTACAAGGGTATCTTGCTCACTCAATTTACCATGAACTGTCATGCTTGCAATATCATCAGAAATATGTTCAGTTTACAACAGTTTCATACTGTTTTCTAAACACAGTTACACTGGTTATTCTATCTTTTATTAAAAAAACACAGGCAATTTTTTGTCATCATAATATAATTTCCTACAATAACCAACATTTTTGATGCTCAAAACCTTTCATGAATCATCATATTTCAGGATTTTATAGTGGTGCCGAAAAAAATGTCTACAACAATCTTACAAGATCATCTTGAAGTGCTTTACCATAAGGCATAGCATGTCAAATTCATAAAGGAAAGAAACAACTGACCCAATCAGAATCGAACAAAAACTTTACAAAGTAGGTATAGGTTTATTGTTTTCATGAATACAACCTTGATGATTGTTTCACTGTTAGAACAAAACATTTGAAATCAAGAAAATTAATACTCTTAATTAGTAGCATTATTCATATTTAGTGGTGATCAAGTTCTGTTGCAGTCAAATATAGATATCTTGTTCCCTTTTAGTGCCTTTTTAATATTCATTCCAATTCTTTTTTATGCAACTGCCTTACATCAGGGAGTCTTTTAAAGATACTGTGATTCTTTTTTAAATGAACTTGAAGACATTTTGAATCTTTGGCAGTAAAATTACATTGGTCACAAAAAAAAGGTTCAATATTTCTGTGTTGAGATTCATGCCTTTCTAATTCATATTCATATGAAAGTCCTGTGTTGCAAAAGGAACAGAAGAGTTTAAATACTTTTTCATGAACAGTCTTCTTGTGACGGAAGTATGACCACTTAGAGCTAAAACAAATTCCACATAAGTTACAGTTGTATGTTATGGAGATTTGTTCTCCCTCTGGGTTTAGTTGCATTGTTTTCTTTTGGCGACTAATCCTGTTGAGGTATGCTCCCTTTCCTCTTTGTTTAATTGTGATTAATGACTTCTTTCTATGCGACAGTAACCTGGATGGAATTTGCTGCTGTGGTTTTCCATCCTAAACAAAAGTAAGAAAGTCTGCCTTAAACTAGGTTTATAATGAATCCTAATACAGTGTCAGGCCCTACGCAAACGTTTACAGGATTGGCCTTTGGGTTTTTGAATAGTCCAATTTGAGTAATACGGCAGGCAGATATTCAGGTACAAGCAAAGAGGATAAAGGAAGTCAAGTGACAATGAATTTTTTGAAGTAACAATCTACACATTTTAACATATTTGTACGGCAAATATCAGCTGCCATTTTCTTCTACTTGGTCCTTCCTCAAAGGAAACATTTTATATAGGTACTTCTAACATAGTATGACTCATGAAACTGTTCCATAATACATATTTTATATATTAGTATATGGTTGGCCAACAGGACTCGCTTTATCCATGTTTCTGTTAGATGCAGACTCCTGGCTAGCTGACAATAGAAGAATTTTTTTTTTCAACTTGAAGTAATGCGGTCACAAACTCACTGCATCCTTGTAATGTAGGATATGAGAATTCCTATGGGATTGGATAATACATGGTGCTAAAACAGTCTAGTCAGTTAGTCCCATGATAACTGAAGAAGAGAGTATTCGGCACTGACAGTGACAGTGAAATGGACCATATGCCAAATATTTAGTTATTAAGTATGATATGAACTTGTAAACATGGCCTCTAAAATGACTGACTAGAATTTCAAGTTGACAAAATCAAATGACACAGAAATTATCTTTTATTTGATGAAGAATACTTCAAACCATTAATTTATAATCATTTGATATACTGTGCTAGGAAGTTTATTCCCAAAAGCTTTCAATGCAAAAGATCCAGTGACTGATTCAAAGCTTTGGGAAATAATCTTTTTAACAAAGCTATAGTTTTTTTTGTAACTTATACATAATGCACTGATGAGCTTACATCAAAACACTAGTAGCAGTGTAAATCTTTGCTATTATATCATTTCACAAAAGGGATTTTTAAAAAAGGCCCTAGTAGTTGGAGGCATTCTAGTAATCTCCTGCACCACAGTCGTACATCTTTTGCTACTTCATATCAGCCCAGATGCGAGCATGGTATCTTATACATACATAAACAACAAGACTCACAGCAGCCTAGTACAGAAGAAAGCACACGCCCCACACAGTTTACTATATGACTGTTAACAGAGAATACAGGCCCTTGATTAATGCTGTTAGTGTATGCTCTTTTAGTTATAGGTGAGAATGTACTGTATTTTAGTAAAGTTATTCTTTCACCTTTATTTGAAAAATTACTTTGTTAGGTCAAAAATAAGACTGAACATTCTGACTATAGTCAATCTTCCCCAAGTACCTGTCTTACTTACTTCTTCATTACATTTTAAGGACATAACATATCTAAAAGGATCCTAAAATGTGTCTACAGTGAAACAAGGGATGAGAGAAAGAGAGAGAATGAAGCAAATACCTACCAAAGAATGTGGTTTAATGTCGATTCTATTACTTGTGCTTGGTGACTCTAATGCTGATGATTCAACCCAATTTAATGGCCAAAGCGCGTTATTCAACGATTGTTCCTGTTTAATGTTTGGACCTGGGTCATCAAGACTGTTTTGTGTATCATCTTCATCATCTTCTATTGTTATAGGTGCATCTAATGATAAAGTTTGTGTGCTGGTTAAAGTGTGAGACTGGTTCAAACGTTCATTCTGCATCCATCCATCAGATACATGACGAGGATCATTTATTTCCATGTGAGATTGAGATGTTGAAACTTCTTGTGCTTCAGGTTTTATACTAATAGCAAAGTCTGGTGTGGCTGTTTTTTGTTGAGGTATTGTTTGTGTAGGGCTTTGAGAATGAGGTCCAAAGCTGTCTTTTGCGTTTTGTAACTGATTACCAATTGTTTCTTTTATGTTCACAAGGAAAACTTCTTCATCATCCAAAGTGATCCCTAACAAGCCTTCCACACAAAATTTGACCCTGTATTGAAGCCCATTTTTACATAGCACTGTAATAGCTTCTGTGAGTAGTGCTTTTATTCTCTGTTGTGCCTCTTGAACGCTACCCATTTTTTATTTTGATTCAGCTAGCCGCCTTCTCTCCCTGTGTTACCTATGAAATTATAGAAAATGTTAACATTGTAAAGACATTTCTTTCATTCAAAGTTATACAAAGACCTAGATTTGAAAGAGTTAAACACAAACTTACTGTGATTATATAGATAAAACCTGTAATTCAATTTGTCTGACATTTCATATCTATACTAAAAGGGTAAAATGGGTGGTAGGGTGATAAAACTGGCCATCACGGCTTCAGATATACAATTACAAGTTTTAACACAAACAACGAGACTTTGGATTTGCCATCAAATTTTGATCATATCATCAATTTAAATAACACAAAAAGTAATTATTTTTGTCAATGTGCAATGACTTAATGGCAGATAATTTATGTACTATATCTTCTTACATCAGATAAAGACTTACTTCTTAAGAAAAAATATGATAATCAGATCTTATTCCTCTGAATAAAAGGCAAGCTTTATGGTCATTTTCTATGCAAAGCGTCACTTAATGAAGAAGGTTACGCACAAAGTGTACTGCGATATGCTAATGACTTTGGAGACATTTTCCCTAGTGTTTAAACCGGAGGTATCTTATATTTCGATGTTGATTCATCTATTCTTCGATCTTGAAGATCATTTCAGAGCTTTTTCCAATCAGTTTTAACGGAAAGCTATTTTGGTGGAAACAAAGATTTTTTGACTTCAGTTAACCAAATATGAGAAATCCAGCAACTCCCCGACTTTTGAAAAGATGCCCAGTTCTTAAACTGAAACACCTTGGTATACTACAGGGATGCGGCTTGCTGAAGACACTACAAAGACCTCGCTAGTAAATTTGCATGAATCAGGTATTACATATTCTTTATCGCTTTAGTGGACGGTACACATTAATTGATAAGTGTGCAAAGATAATTTTACATCATATTTGACAATGTAAGAATAGTTATAGTGATTATGTAGGGAATAAATGAGGGCTATAAATTTCAACTGATTGAACACTGCTATGCTCTAATATGCTATGGCACTAAAATAGGAAGCTATGCTATTGGTGAAAATAATTACTAGTAACTCCTCATACTGTGCCTCTGGTGCCAAACCACACGCTATCACTATGAGTCGTAAGGTAAAGATAGGTCTAAGAAAATAAAGCTCTCAGCCTCTGAAAAGATTATTTCACAGAAATATGATATTGATAAACATTAATAAACATTAAAAAAAAATATTAGCTGATCAGTGATGAGTGATGTTGGTTTTTACTTTTTTAATGGCACACCATGTCCCTGCAACAAGCCTTTCAAGGCCATGTGTCAAAGACCATTCCATTTCCAAATTGATAATTTGTGATGGATGTGAGGAGGCTATTTTGACATCTATATATTTTTCTTCTTCTTTTTTTTCCAGCATAGTTTATACAAGTGAAGCTTGTGAAAATTGTAAGAGCTTCAGTGCATAGATAATTACAATGGGTACCCAAAGGGAAGATCAGCAGAGGGTGAAAGCTCTTCTTAGAGAGGCCATAACAGTTTTATGTAAAAGTGGACTTAGCTATAAATCTAAATTTTGTGTTGAAGGTTTACTAGGAATTACACTGGATGATGAAGATGTATTCCTAGTAAGCATTAAAGAAATTGTTGGAGATATTGTTCACACAACTACAAGTGAAAGTAAAGTTCAAAAAGGACTACCTCAAAGACATATGTCACAAGACACAGACTATCAAAATAATCAAGGACTAGGTGGTGCAGGGGAAAGCATGGACGAACCAATAGACCTTGATAGCCCAGGTGCAGCACAGGATGAGGAAGTGGATGATTTTCAACATGATTCCACAGATAATTCACAACTAACACAACAACAAAGCATAGGACATCTTATACGACAATCTGAAATGGAAAATATAGTAAAACAAGAACAATTTAGTTATGAAAATCCACCAGTGAAAAATGAACCTACATTTCAAATAAACCAACCCCCACCTGACCCAGTGCAACAGTGGAGTCCGTCATGGAACACAGGAATGCCAGTTAAACCAGAAGCAACAATATCAGCACCACAACAATTCCAACAGGTGGGTGTTTAAATTTTGTTGAGATTAATTTTAAATCAGAAATTTTACGCTCGAATAAAGTAATGGTCACAGGTTAAATGTTTGTGGTTTATGAAAATTAAATTAAATTCTTTAATAATGTTTTGAGCCATCTGTATAGGTAGCAGACGGTTTGTAACAAACACATCGAAAAACTTTTAAATGCATGGTATTTTCAAAGTCCAAAAACTAAATACCCGCATATTTACTTATGTCTGTATCATTTTAATCTCTATCAGATACCCTAACTTGGTAGAGGGTAGGGACCCCTCCCTGGGGTTATAATATTACAACATGCATCCGTATAGTAGCTGTCTAATATTATTGGAATAGATATTTAGCTACTTTAAACTTAACTCTATCTCATTCACTAATAAAATAATAACACATAATTTTTCATTGAAAGACATAAATTTTGTGTTAGATGCAATAATAAAAGAAGGCTTTAGAAAAAATGTATGTTCGAAGTACCATCTTGTGTTTTGTTTTTGAAAAAATACATAATTTATTTGTTTAATTTTCTAATGTATGCCTCTGGTTAATATGTGCTACTGAGTTGACTTTGAATGTTTTTGCCACAGATGACTAGAATAAAGCCTAATATTCTAGATCTAGACGTAGGAATTGATGGGTGGTGTTCTGCATCATTGTGACTGAAGAATAAAGAAAATGGGAAAGGAGTCTTGTGCAAAGAAAAATGGCAGAAAATATGTACATTTGTAATATATGTGCGAGTCATTTTTAGAAGCACTTGCAGCTAATCTTTTTTTTTAACCAGTGGATCCCAGTAAACAACAATTACACAGAAAAGGGTTAGATAGGAGAGTATGTGGTTTCAACACAATGAATGAATTTTTTACTTTTGCTTCAGAATTTCCAGCAAAGAAAAGTATCATCAAGAGGATTTAAAAGAAGGGCAATTCTTAAAAAAACTTCAGGAGACAACAGCCGATTAAAAAGTTTACAAACATTCACTTGCACTGAATGCAACAAAGATTTTAACTCGCTCATTAATTTCAAGAGACATGACAGCTTTGTTCACAAAGGAATAACACAACACAAATGTAAATTTTGTGGGAAAGGCATACGCTTTAAAAATGAGCTTATGGCACATGAAGCCAAACATTTGGATGCCAAATTCCACTGTCAGTATTGTGGGAAAGGTTATAGTTACCCTAATACTTTGAAAAAACACATTAAGATATTTCATAACAACCAACCTTTACCTTCGTTTACATGATCTTTATGTAAAATGGGGTTATTTAAACGTATTGTATTCTAATGGACAAATGGTTGGCCAGTATAACTCAACAGTTAGGGTTACAATCCAGCATGATTTAGAATGTCCTTTTTGATCAAAATATGTGAATTAATACGTTATCACTGGGATGATTCACAAAGTCGAAAAGATGCATTCTGTCCTCTACTGGCTTGTATGCCAACAAACATGAACTATCCTAGTAGTCAATGTTTTCATGGTCACAGATGAAATACAAACTGAATTTTTCCCTTTCACTTCAGGACTCAAAGCTGCGAAAAATTAGATCAATTGAATCTAACAAGGAAAAAGTACACAGAGCCAAGACACTTCCTTCAACAGGGGATAGTCGTTTGAAATGTTCCCAAAAGTTTACATGCACAGAATGTAAAAAAGACTTCATTTCACTGCAGAGTTATAAGAATCATGAACGTTTTGTTCACAAAGGGCTTACATGCCACAAATGCAAATATTGTGGAAAAGCAGTACGCTTTAAAAATGAGCTGATGGCGCATGAAGCCAAACATACTAATGCAAGATTTCACTGCCAATTTTGTGGGAGAGGCTATAGTCATCCAAATAACCTTTACAAACATATAAAGATTTCACATAAAAGTCAAACAGACCCATCTTTATTTTAAATAGGATGATTATGTTGTGGTATTATCATTGTTATTAGCCTCTTTGATTATCATCACTCTAAAATCCTTGATATTTATTGGTGTACAGAGTATTTCGATAAAACTGTGATTTTTGTTTCCTTTGTGATGGTTATGCTAAACCATATATTTTTTTTTACCAATATCTGGTATGTTTTCACTGTGTACATGTAAAAATCCAACACAATAGATACATGGTCACAGGTGTAATGTCCTCCCAAAACAATTTCAAAGTGCTTTTAGTCCTTTTAAAAAATGATCCCTGGTGATTATAGAAGATGGGAAAAAAATAACTTTGTTGGCAATTCCATCGAGAGAAAAACAATCTAAATGCTTAAAACAATATGTTAGATTGTGCTACAGTTTAAGAAATCTGGAGTTTAAAGCTGCATAATTCCGAAGTCCCAGAAAAAACAAATAAAAACTGCACTTTTTCACTTTTGCTTCAGGAGTCCCGGCAGAGGAACAAAATATCAATAGGATCTTTAAAGAGAAAAATGCACAGGGAAAAAAGACCTCTTCCTACAGATGATTCCCGCTTGAAATGTTCCCAAAAGTTTACTTGCACTGTGTGCAAGAAAGATTTTGTCTCCCTGAAAAGTTTTAAGAATCATGATCGCTTCGTTCACAAAGGGATTACATGTCACAAATGCAAATATTGTGGGAAAGCCATTCGTTTCAAAAATGAACTAATTGCACATGAAGCCAAACACTTAAATGCCAAATTTCACTGCCAGTTTTGTGGGAAAGGCTACAGACACCCAATAACATTACAAAAACATGTTAAAGATGCACATGGGAATCAAACTGTCACCTTTAAGCAATGAATAAGACACCAGTAGGATTATTAAATTACAAATCTCAACAAACACTTATGTGGAGTTTGGATTATCAACCATTTTAGATTGACAAGGCCTCTGGAAGTGAACTTAACTCTTGATTTATTTTTCCTTTACTTCAGAAAAAATGGAAGAAAAGAAAAGCTACAGGAAAGGAAACTGTAATGCCTCGTAAATCTGCTGGTAGTGCAGCATTGAAATGTACTCAAAAGTACACATGTACAATCTGTAACAAAGATTTCTCAACTATGACTGCCTATATGAATCACGATAAATTCATTCACAAAGGGATTACTCCACACAAGTGCAAATTCTGTGGAAAGGCAGTCCGTTTTAAACATGAACTTCTTGCACATGAAGCCAAGCATCTGAACACAAAATTTTACTGTCAGTTCTGTGGAAAAGGATACAGTCATCCACATCATTTGAAAGGCCATATAAGAAAAGCACATGCAGATTTAAACAATACCTCATGATCTCGAAATTAAGGAACATATCATTTGCCTGAATATTGTAACGGTTCTATTATTTACTGTGGTAAGACTAACCACATTTGAAAAGAAAATACACTTGAAACGGATTGATTGGTTTATATTTTTTCCACTTTTCGTTGTACCTTTCTTACATTCAGTTGCTAATAGTACTTGGGCTATATCAAATGCAGATGTAGTGATAAGTACATGAACCTGAATACTACCTGTTGTAGGAATTGACACCTTTTTTTGTTTAATTTTTACTTCAGAAAAAATCAAAGACGAAGAATGTAACTACTGGATATAAATCATTTAAGTCTACAAAATCAAGCAAGGAAGGGGTAAAATGCTATCAGAAATTTGTATGTTCACATTGTAATAAAGAGTTTTCAACTCTTGCAGCCTATCAGAAGCATGATCGTTTTGTTCATAAAGGAATTACCCCTTACAAATGCAAGTTTTGTGGGAAAGCTGTACGTTTCAAACATGAACTTCTGGCACATGAAGCTAAACATACTAATGCCAAATTTTACTGTCAGTTTTGTGGGAAAGCATATGGATATCCAAACTCTCTGAAGGAACATGTGAAAAAAGTCCATGCAGATGTAAACGCTGCAAATTGGAAAGAATGATGTATCACTCAACAAGCAAGTTACCAAATGTGTGTCAGCGAAACAATCACCCACTGTTATGTATATTCTGCTATACTTTTAGAAAGGGTTAAAGTATTTGTGATGGTGTAATAATATCATCCAAGATAAATTGAAATGAGGAAGTTATCATTTGTCTTTTCTTTGATTTCTACTTCAGACTAATAAAAAGAGGAGAAAACTATCTACTGGATCAGTAAAGACCAAGACTTCAGATGGCGATGGATTAAAATGCTCTCAGAAATATACATGCACACACTGCAGCAAAGATTTTACAACCCTAAATGCTTATCAAGAGCATGACCGATTTGTTCATAAGGGGGTTTCCCCGACACAAATGCCAATTTTGTGGAAAAGGCATGCGATTCAAACACGAACTTTTAGCACATGAAGCAAAACATACAAACACAAAATTCTATTGTCCACACTGTGGAAAAGGCTATAGTCATCCAAACAATTTGAAGAAGCACATAAAGGATTCGCATGAGAACAAAGTTCTCCCTTTTTAAAACAATGACCTATTCAGTGAATCAAGACTGATGGTATTGAAAAAAAGCAAGTAAACTTTCATCTTTTTTCATCTGCTTCAGAATGTCAAACAGAAGAAAAGAAAATCAACAATGGGACAAACAGTAAAAGGTTGTAAATCTGCTGGCAGTGCAGCCATGAAATGTACCCAAAAGTACACATGTACACTCTGCAACAAAGATTTCTCCACCATACAAGCCTATAAAAACCATGATAATTTTGTTCACAAGGGAATAGCAGTGCACAAGTGCAAATTTTGTGGAAAAGCCGTTCGTTACAAGCATGAACTTCTTGCTCATGAAGCAAAACATACAAACACGAAATTCTATTGTCCTTGTTGTGGAAAGGGCTACAGTCATCCAAACAATTTGAAGGTTCATATACGACTAAAGCACAAAAACCGAAATTCTTCCCTTTTGTCATAGTTATGGTGACAATTATTGCTTATGATTGTGCTACAGAAAGACTGAAGCAAGAGACAGGTTACTTAACATTTGATGTGTTTTATTTGCTTCAGAAAATCAAACAGAAGAGGAAAAAAGCATTAGCAGAGAAAATAGTCAAGTCCAAAAATGCTGGTAGTCAAGCTTCCAACTTTACTCAAAAGTACACCTGCAAACTCTGTAATAAAGATTTCTCGACCATGCAAACCTATACAAATCATGATAAATTTGTTCATAAAAAGATAGCAAACTATAAATGCAAATTTTGTGGAAAAGCTGTTCGTTACAAGCATGAACTTCTTGCGCATGAAGCAAAGCATATGAACACTAAGTTTTGCTGCCAATACTGTGAAAAAAGCTACCAATATCCAAATGATTTAAAGACACATGTTAAAAAGATTCATCCGCAATGAAACAATGGTACCCATTCACAAGGAGCTGTCAAGAACTGGATAATTATTCTTCCCATATTTCCTGCCATCAATGTATATGGAACTATGATAAAAAATATGTTAATTTGAAAACTGTGTATGATTTAGTTCACTAGAAATAACAATTAAGGAAGCAGAAAAGGCATGAATCACTGTCTGACATCACAAAACTTAATTTTTGACCAAATCCTTGATTGAAGCAATGTTACCAAATAAAAATGTTGATGCCAAGAGTTATAGTTTTTGTTTCATTTATACTTTAGACAATATCAAAGGGGAAGAAATCTTCCGTTGGGCATAGATTGATAAAGACTATGACAACTGGTGGTGATGGATTGAAATGTTCTCAGAAGTATACATGCACACACTGCGATAAGGACTTCAGTACCTTGCGAGGCTATCAGGAGCATGATAGATACGTTCATAAAGGACTTTCAAGACACAAGTGCAAATTTTGTGGAAATGGCTTTCGGTTTAAGCATGAACTTCTTGCACATGAAGCAAAACACACTAATTCCAAATTCTATTGCCAGTACTGTGGAAAGGGTTATCAGTATCCACACGATTTAAAGAATCATGTCAAAAAGTCCCATTCTGATATAGATAAGGTGTCTCAATGAGCTGTGAGAATATGGTTAGTTACGCTCATACTAAAATGTTACAATCTCTTCTCTCATATACAAGAAACTTTCATGGACGAGATGCTTACTTGAGCATGCCAAAAGTTCTAGTTCTGAAGGCCTCTTTTATTTATCTATTCTCTAGACAAAAACAAAGAGGAAGAAACTTTCCGTTGGGCATAGGATGATAAAGAACAGGACTTCAGAAGATGATGGATTGAAATGTACTCAGAAATACACATGTACTCGGTGTTGCAAAGACTTCAATTCTTTATTTGCTTACCAGGAGCATGATAAATTTGTTCACAAAGGGCTATCAAGACACAAGTGCAAATTTTGTGGGAAAGCTCTTCGTTTCAAGCATGAACTTCTTGCACATGAAGCAAAACACACTAATTCCAAATTCTATTGTCAGTTCTGTGAAAAGGGTTATCAGTATCCACATGATTTAAAAAATCATGTTAAAAAGGCACATTCTGATATAGAAAGTATGTCATAAGGAGGTGTAAGAATTGGATTAGTTACACAAGTGCTATTTTTGCAATCTCATCTCTCATATACAAGAAACTGAAGTGAAAAAGATGTTTCTCAAGCACACTAAAAGTTCTCGTTCTGAAGATTTTTTTATTTATCTATTCTCTAGACAAAAACAAAGAGGAAGAAACTTTCTGTTGCGCATAGGATATTAAAGAACAAGACTTCAGAAGATGATGGATTAAAATGTTCTCAGAAATACACGTGTACCAGGTGTTGCAAAGACTTCACATCTTTAGTATCTTATCAGGAGCATGATAAATTTGTTCACAAAGGGCTATCAAGACACAAGTGCAAATTTTGTGGGAAAGCTCTTCGTTTCAAGCATGAACTTCTTGCACATGAAGCAAAACACACCAATTCCAAATTCTATTGTCAGTACTGTGGAAAAGGCTACACATTTCCACATGATCTGAAAAGTCATGTTAAAAAGGCACATTCAACTGAGCTTCGAGAACTGGATATCTAAAAAAAGTACTGATATGCCTTTTTTATACAGAAATATACAGAGCTTTTCATTTATTTCTTCTTCAGACGAAACCAAAGAGGAAGAAATCATCCACAGGACATAGAATAACAAAGACCAAGACTTTAGATGGGGATGGATTAAAATGTATTCAGAAATATGCATGTACCCACTGCAATAAGCACTTCAATTCTTTGATTTCTTATCAAGAGCATGACCGATATGTTCATAAAGGAGTTTCAAGATACAAGTGCAAATATTGTGGAAAAGGCTTTAGGTTCAAACATGAACTTCTAGGACATGAGGCAAAACATACCAATACAAAATTCTACTGCCAATACTGTGGAAAAGGTTACAGTCATCCAAACTCCATGAGAGATCATGTTAAAAAGACTCATGCTGATCAGGTTCCACTATAATGACAAAACAAACAGATAATATGAATGAAAAATAATGTTTTGTTAAACCTTATTTTCTCATCTCAAGCAATTCCTCAGAATGATAATAAAAATGATATATTTATCTTGATTTATACTTCAGACTAAACCAAAGAGGAAGAAAACATCTATTGGACATTTGAAGTCTAAAACTATAACAGGTGTTGGAGTAAAATTTCACCAGAAATTTGTGTGTTCTAAATGCAGCAAAGAATTCTCAACTTTGAAGGCCTGCCAGGAGCATGATCGTTTTGTTCATCAAGGAATAACCCCTTACAAATGCAAGTTTTGTGGAAAAGCCGTACGATTTAAACATGAACTTCTTGCACATGAAGCAAAGCATACAGATGCTAAATTTTACTGTCAGTTCTGTGGAAAGGGCTACAGTCATCCAAACAATTTGAAGGTTCACATACGACTAAAGCACAAAAACCAAATTTCTTCCCTTATGGCATAGTTGAGGGCTACCAATATCCACATCATCTGATGAGTCATGTTAAAACAGCACGTTCATAGGGGACTTTGAGAAGTAGATGCCTATCAATAATAATACTAATATGTCTTACAACTGGCCCACATTCAAAAAACTATGATAAATAAATAGTTAACCTGAATGTTTGTTTCATATCAAAGTTTACCAAATAAGGATATTATCACAAAGGCAGCTCATGTACATCACAAAACTGTTTGAATGCATGGAGAACAGACAAACATTGGTTTGGCAAAATCAAACAATATGTGCAGAAATATATAGTTCTATTTATTTCTTCTTCAGCCGAAAACAAAGAGGAAGAAATCATCCACTGGCACTGGACGTACAATAACAAAGACAAAGACTTCAGATGGGGATGGATTAAAATGTATTCAGAAATATGCTTGTACCCACTGCAACAAGAACTTCAATTCTTTGTATGCTTATAATGAACATGACCGATATGTTCACAAAGGGCTTTCAAAATTCAAGTGCAAATTTTGTGGAAAAGGCTTTAGGTTCAAACATGAACTTCTAGGACATGAGGCAAAACATACCAATACAAAATTCTACTGCCAATACTGTGGAAAAGGTTACAGTCATCCAAACTCCATGAGAGATCATGTTAAAAAGAATCATGCTGATCAGGATCCACTATAATGGCAAAACCCACAAAGAAAATAAATGAGAAAATATATTTTTTCAAACCTTATTTTCTCATCTCGTGCAAATTCCTCAAAATGATAATAAAAATGATATATTTATCTTAATTTATACTTCAGACTAAACCAAAGAGGAAGAAAACATCTATTGGACATTTGAAGTCTAAAACTTCAAAGGAGGTTGGAGTAAAATTTCACCAGAAATTTGTGTGTTCTAAATGCAGCAAGGAATTCTCAACTTTGAAAGCCTGCCATGAGCATGATCGTTTTGTTCATCAGGGAATAACCCCTAATAAATGCAAGTTTTGTGGGAAAGCTGTACGTTTCAAACATGAACTTCTTGCACATGAAGCAAAGCATACAGATGCCAAATTTTACTGTCAGTTTTGTGGAAAGGGCTACCAATATCCACACCATCTGAAGAGTCATGTTAAAAAGGAACATTTAAGGGGAACAGATGCTTATCAAAAAAATACTACTGATATGCCTTTTTTCCTACCCACATTCAAGAAACTAAGATAAATAAAATCTTTATCTGAATAGTTGTTTACCTAGTAAGGAAATTACCATAAAGGCCGCTAACGTACATCACAAAACTGTTTGAATGCACGGAGGGCACACTTGAAAATTGAAATGGCAAAATCTAACAATATATGCAGAAATATATAGTTCTTTTCATTTATTTCTTCTTCAGACGAAACCAAAGAGGAAGAAACTATCCGCAGGAGGTAGAATAATAAAGACCAAGACATCAGATGGGGATGGATTAAAACGTATTCAGAAATATTCTTGTACCTACTGCAACAAGAACTTTAATTCTTTGTATACTTATAATGAGCATGACCGATTTGTTCACAAAGGACTTTCAAAATGTAATTGCAGATTTTGTGGAAAAGGCTTTCGGTTCAAACATGAACTTCTAGGACATGAGGCAAAACATACCAATACAAAATTCTACTGCCCATTCTGTGGAAAAGGTTACAGTCGTCCAAACACCATGAGAGATCATGTTAAAAAGACTCATGCTGATCAGGATCAACGATAGTATCAAAGCAAAAAGACAAATTAAAATGTTAAACAAAACTTGGTGCACTTGTTATTGTTCCTGTCATGCAATTCTTCAAAATGATGTACTTCTTCTCTCAATTTCTACTTCAGACTAAACCAAAGAGGAAGAAAACATCTATTGGACATTTGAAGTCTAAAACTTCAAGGGATGTTGGAGTAAAATTTCACCAGAAATTTGTGTGTTCTAAATGCAGCAAAGAATTCTCGTCACTGAAAGCTTGCCATGAGCATGATCGTTTTGTCCATCAAGGAATAACCCCTTACAAATGCAAGTTTTGTGGCAAAGCTGTACGTTTCAAACATGAACTTCAGGCACATGAAGCTAAACATACAGATGCTAAATTTTACTGTCAGTTCTGTGGGAAAGCATATGGATATCCAAACTCTCTGAAAGAACATGTGAAAAAAGTCCATGCAGATTTGAATGCTACTAACTGGAAAGAATGAACTTACTCCTCATTTGTAGGTCGCATGGAATATCAGTGAATCCATATTTTACGTTTTAGTGCCAGATTTGCAGACAAAGCAGTTGATTTCCTATAATGTTACTGAAAAAACGTTATCAAAGCAAGGACCACTCTTCGGAATGATAATTGCCTGGAGTAGATATTGTTGTGTGACTTGAATAAGAAAAGTGGGATATCTGATTATTGATACTTGTCAATCCATACTTGATCATGTGCCAAATTAAAATTGTTGTGAGAAATTGACTTTGTTTTGTTTTATTTTTACTTCAGACTAAAGCAAGGAGGAAGAAATTATCAACTGGCATTAAAATAACAAAGTCCGAGATATCCAGCGGGGATGGATTAAAATGCTCTCAGAAATATACATGTACACATTGCAATAAGGACTTCACTACGTTTGCAGCTTATCAAGGACATGATCTATTTGTTCATAAAGGAGTTATAAGACACACTTGTAAATTTTGTGGGAAAGGTTTCCGTTACAAGCATCAACTTGTTGGTCATGAAAATAAACACACAAATGTCAAATGTTATTGCAAATACTGTGGAAAATCTTACAGCCATCCACACAATTTGAGAATTCACATAAAACAACATCATCCTGATGGAAACGGGACATTGGAATAGTGCATAAAAAACGAATCATTTCAACACAAAGTTCTCAACTTTAAGGAGGTATGTTTTTTGTCATGGAATCTCTATTTTACTTCCATTTTGTAAAGGGAAGTTGTATAGTTGTCCTCACTGACAGCAAAGACTTGCTTACTCTTGTCACAGTTATCCGTATAGCTTGCAAGAAAGCTAAACTAATGGATTCATTTGAAAATGAAGAGTTTCCATGCAAGTTGGATCAGATTACCTCAAGCAAAGCAATGATAGTCTCCAAATATGGTTATGAAGAATAGAATAAATGTTATGCCATGAAAAAATAAGTTGGAATAAAAGGCAAAGTTTGGGCTTCGTTATTTTGATCTTGCACAAATGTTTTTTGATTTGTGATCTAGAACATTAAAGGAATCAAGCTTCGACAATGTCGAACAGTTGTCAGAATGCATCGAAGTGAACTGTTTTCAAAATTACAGAATGTGCTTATTATTAACATTTTAGTCAAACTCATTAATAACTTGATGATTCTGCTTGCTGTGTATAGAACAAGTCACCACCTGACAGTTATTTTTATTAATTTTTATCTTCAGAGGAGAACCATGCCAGTTAGCAGTGCAAAAAGATATAAATCCGCATCAGTGGTGGCAAGAACAAGAAAAGTCCCAAAGGAACGTAAAACAACATTTGGGACAAGTGGTCATGCTGAAGGTGTTGTTAGATCAGAAAAATTCACTTGTACCCAGTGTAATAAAACATTTGGTACTTACCCCAATTTTAAGAATCATGACAATTTTGTGCACAAAGGAATAAGTAAATACAATTGCAAATTCTGTGGAAAAGGATTCAATTACCGTCATCAGTGTATTGGACATGAAGCCAAGCATGCCAACATGAAATTTCCATGTGGTATATGCAAGGCTCAATTCAGCAGACCAGATACTTTGAAACAACACATCAAAATCAAACACGGAACCAGTGCTTTAGCAATTCTCAGCTGAATACCTGTAATACAGGGGACATTATTATGAGAGATAAAAATCAAAAGAGAATTCTCTATCAATAAAGGCAAGATGTCAAAAAATATCCTCCTTTGAGGGTAGTATGGAAGATATGAAACTAATATTCATTTTGATGCTGAACTAACAATGCAGATTGTCTCTGATTGAATTACAATACAATTTTCTACATCTTTCTAAATTGGAGCAGTGACAATACAAAATTAAACTAAATGACTAGTTTTGAGTTCATTGTATTTTGAGCTGACTGTTGAAATGAAAAGAGTGACTCTGTTGTGGGGCTAGCCATTGTAAGATATCCATGTATGTGAGGTGCTAGCCACAAGACCAATGTAATGTCTGGAGAGCATGTAATATGTACATGTATACATTTTTTTGAAAAGCCTACTTTTCTGTGTTGCCTTGTTTCCTGAGATGAATAAGTGTAGCTTCCTTATTTGACACTCTGGAATAGGTTGTAAACAATTCTGTTCATAATTTTTTTCATTTTTTAGTTTGTCCGTGGTAACATTTATAGCCAAGCTCACAAGCCAAGTGATACGTTTGCAAAGAAAAAATTACAAGCTATAAAGAAAAGAAGAAACATTGTCACAGCGTCAAGTTATCCAAAAGTTAAACCTTCTGGCCAAGGTGATGATGTTATAGAACAACGAATGTTTACTTGTGCCAAATGCGGAAAGAATTTCCTGAACTTATCAACATACAGGACGCACGATCGAGCTGCTCATCAAAATATTTTGAACAATAAATGTGAATTATGTGGGAAAGCTTTTAGACATGTATCACAACTTCAAGGTCATATGGTGAAGCACACAAACGTCAAGGAATTTGAGTGTAAAATCTGTGGGAAATTATTTAGCTTTAGCCAGAGTCTAAATCGTCATATTAAATCAGCACATTGATTGAAACATGGATAGAAAGAGGTCTGTGTAAATTGGCAGTTTACTGCTAGCAAGCATCCCTTTCAAAATTGATATATCACACTGGCTATTTTTTTGTAAGAGATGTTCCATATTTTGTTTTTTTATTTTGCATGGTAAGGAGGTTGTTAATGCATAAAAATCAAGAAAGTTGTGTTTCCCTACCAACTAGAGGTAGAGGAGAGCTATTGTAGCTTTGACTGATAGTTTTAAAATGGTTATTATTAGCAAATCATTGGTCACAAGTTAGATTTATGTCAGAAGAAGATTGTATCTTCGTCTTGTAAAGAGCCATTAGGTAAGAAAAGAATTTAGTAGAAAGTGATACTACTTTCATTTTGACATGGCCATTCCAAATAGATTAGTTGGTTGATGAACTTCTTGGAATAACAAAAAAATGGTCTGCTGGTCA